>JAMBLF010000448.1:0-268694 GCA_030578115.1 Leucoptera coffeella | reverse complement strand
CTCATTAGTAGCTATACTAAGCGAGTGTGTATCTCACCTGGCGGCGTGTGTATGCAGATGCCTGAGCAGGTTCCCTCTCCACTGGAAGCTCCTGTCGCAGTGGGGACATCTGTACACCTGTCTCTTAACACCTTCACACTATAACTACCATTCATTCATTCATTCACTCACATGTACATTAGTTGCACCTGTAACCATTGGCCTATATCTCATTAGTAGCTATACTAAGCGAGTGTGTATCTCACCTGGCGGCGTGTGTATGCAGATGCCTGAGCAGGTTCCCTCTCCACTGGAAGCTCCTGTCGCAGTGGGGACATCTGTACACCTGTCTCTTAACACCTTCACACTATAACTACCATTCATTCATTCACTCACATGTACATTAGTTGCACCTGTAACCATTGGCCTATATCTCATTAGTAGCTATACTAAGCGAGTGTGTATCTCACCTGGCGGCGTGTGTATGCAGATGCCTGAGCAGGTTCCCTCTCCACTGGAAGCTCCTGTCGCAGTGGGGACATCTGTACACCTGTCTCTTAACACCTTCACACTATAACTACCATTCATTCATTCATTCACTCACATGTACATTAGTTGCACCTGTAACCATTGGCCTATATCTCATTAGTAGCTATACTAAGCGAGTGTGTATCTCACCTGGCGGCGTGTGTATGCAGATGCCTGAGCAGGTTCCCTCTCCACTGGAAGCTCCTGTCGCAGTGGGGACATCTGTACACCTGTCTCTTAACACCTTCACACTATAACTACCATTCATTCATTCACTCACATGTACATTAGTTGCACCTGTAACCATTGGCCTATATCTCATTAGTAGCTATACTAAGCGAGTGTGTATCTCACCTGGCGGCGTGTGTATGCAGATGCCTGAGCAGGTTCCCTCTCCACTGGAAGCTCCTGTCGCAGTGGGGACATCTGTACACCTGTCTCTTAACACCTTCACACTATAACTACCATTCATTCATTCACTCACATGTACATTAGTTGCACCTGTAACCATTGGCCTATATCTCATTAGTAGCTATACTAAGCGAGTGTGTATCTCACCTGGCGGCGTGTGTATGCAGATGCCTGAGCAGGTTCCCTCTCCACTGGAAGCTCCTGTCGCAGTGGGGACATCTGTACACCTGTCTCTTAACACCTTCACACTATAACTACCATTCATTCATTCACTCACATGTACATTAGTTGCACCTGTAACCATTGGCCTATATCTCATTAGTAGCTATACTAAGCGAGTGTGTATCTCACCTGGCGGCGTGTGTATGCAGATGCCTGAGCAGGTTCCCTCTCCACTGGAAGCTCCTGTCGCAGTGGGGACATCTGTACACCTGTCTCGTCCCCACCACTTGTCTCTTAATCGCCTCTAACGTGCTAGGATTGGACTGGTCGGACGGGGTTAGGTTCCTGTAAGGGTCATATAATAATAATATTGTAGGACACTATTACAACAATTGAACTAGACTTTTGGTAAGTACATTTAAGACTTGTGTTAAGCGTATTGTTCGACGTATATTTAAGCAATATATATTTATTACAGATTGATAAATACATATTTAATCAACATCATCATCAGCCTGTCTGAATCCACTGTTGGACATAGGCCTCCCCCAAATGACGCCACTTCTCCCTGTCAGTGGCCGTTCGCATCCATTCGATGCCGGCCAACCTGCGCAGGTCGTCTTCCCACCTACTTTTATATAACACATATAAGATATACATTTAATCAACAACCAGACTGGAAAGCAGAAGAAAAGCGTAGTTTCTAACTGTGCCTCCACTGGAATCGAACCCGAAATCTCATGCTTAGCGTTCAGGTGTTAAAACGTTCGAACCATGGCATCACTAGAATTAACATTATCTGGAGTGACGTGATACTATTTCAAAGGTATTGTCCACCCAGAAAATGAAATTAATAATAATAATAAACACGTAACAGTCAGATAGCGCTATATTGTAAAAAGGTGATGTTGGGAGTATCTATATCCGCCGAGAGTGTATGAATGTCAATGAAGCGAAAGTCGTCCGTGAGGATCGGGACAAAGGGGGATCCGTGATCTCTGCCTACTCCTACAGGGAATCAGGCGTGATGTGTAGGTATGTATGTAATAAAGACGTTTGTTTTGCAACTTCAAAAACACACACGAAGACATAATACAACTTACGCATGACCCATATTTGAAGACAAACATGCGAGTAGTTTTTGTGTGCCATTGAGGTTAAGATGTGCCCTACACAAATTCACATTCTCTTCGGTGATTCAGTCATTTTAATTAAATATTTATGTCTGTAGAGCATTTAGGCACGGGCCTAAGTCCTCTAAAGTTTTTGCAAAATAATTGTTCAATAGCACTTCAGTATAATAGTGAAATTGTTCGTGGAATAGCAAAAACAATAAAGGTCGACATTTTTCAAAGTGAAATTTGACACTTTTGCTAATTCACTACCAAATTGACACTATTACTGAAGTACTATTGAACTACAATTGTGTCGAAACGCATTAGTAGACTTTCTTTGTATGAGTGAGGATAAAAAACATCGTGAGGACATTTCTTGAAATTGAAAATAGTCTGTATATAGGGACATGGTTTACCACCTGTCACGTATGTTATTATCAGGTAAGATCTCGATTTAAAGGGACCAAAGACAATCACAAAAAAACTTACTCAATGTTGAACACACAAACTCTGACTCATAAGAGTTACACGGTCGTAAATGCAAACGTATATACATTTAAACATTTACATTCAAAATAACATAAACGAGTAAAGCAAAAGTGTTCTACTAAAATTTAAAATCATCCCTGGTAGATGGACCGATGAGCTGAAAAGGGTCGCTGGTAGTGGTTGGCTGAGGGCCACGAATGATCGTGTTTTGTGTACCCTTGGGGAGGCCTACGTCCAGCAGTGGACTGACATAGGCTGATTGATTGATCCCTACCTATCCCTCTATAGGGAAATAGTCACATATATATGTAAAAGCACGCACTCACCTCATTTTCAATAGTACTTGATGCTTAGAACTAGTTTTTATATGTTTTTGAAGGCTTGACGTTGTTGTGAATGATAACCTGTAAAAATAAAATATATCATAAAGGTAACTTTATTATATAAACATACGCGATAAGTCCCGTTAGTTATTAATCATGAGTATAAATCGCGAATCTCTTAAAACTATAAAATATATTAGTATAATAATATAATATAGTTAACCCTTGCGGGTAATCAGAGGTTCGGGTGTTCATTTCCACACGAACCCACGTGTTGACCAGATAGTCAGTACTCAATGTGACAGGTGGTCAGCCATGTCGCCATTTACAAGCACTAACTATTACCTATATGGAGAACAGGTAGGTTTTCTCACGATGTTTTCCCTCACCGTAGTACTCGGTGCATTACAAAAAAATATTTGAATTGCGAAAATTTCAATAGAAATTCAGAATGGTTATTTTTATTGGTATATGCTCAAGTGGGATTTGAACCCTTTACCCACTGCTACAGAGTCAAGCCCCAAACAACTGAGCTACGTCGAATTAATTACCTGCACGAAATTATTGATAAATATAGATATATCATTCGACTCAAGCGGGTGTACGTAGTGAAGAACAGAAGAGCATGTAAGAAGGTCAGTGGGTATAAGTGAAGCAAGGGAGATTTGTCACCCGTTCCAGGTGGCCTAATAGTCTCTGCCTATCCCGTTGGGGACGTAGAGGCGTGTATATATGTAAAATATATGTTATATGTACATATGTATGTAAATATATATGTATAATAAAAATACATTTACGAAATGCATCGAATATTACGGTGAGGGAAAACATCGTAAGGAAACCTACCTGTTCCCCAAACAGGGAATAGTTAGAGCTTGTAAATGGCGACATGGCTTACCACCTGTCACACGGAGTACTTACTATCTGGTTAACACGTGAGTTCGAGGTAACCATAGAATTACTACTTTCGCTATTGCGGAGATGGACACCTGAACGTCTGACTACCCCGCAAGGGTTAATGGTCGTGAACGCGTTTGTCTTCACTATATAGTATAAAAAAAGTCGCTTTCTCTGTCCCTATGTCCCTTTGTATGCTTAAATCTTTGAAACTACGCAACGGATTTTGATGCGGTTTTTTTTAATAGATAGAGTAGTTTAAGAGGAAGGTTTATATGCATAATAACATCCATTAAATAGTGGAGTAGGCTATATATTTATACCCGTGCGAAGCCGGAGCGGGTCGCTAGTTGTATATAAAACTCACCGACAAGTTTCACAAAATGGCTTCCGTTTTAATCCATTCTCAATTTTGTGTTTCTCTGAATGTTTTCTTAAAGATGTCCGCCATTTAAACCTCTTATTACATACCTCACAGGGAAATAAACCTGAGACCACTGGGTTTTGCGGTTCCTTAGACTCTAACTGCACTGTGCTGGAATATTAATAATTGAGACACTATTACACCCATTGAACTAGCCCCTTGTTAAGTACATTTAAGACTTGTGTTAAGGGTACTAGTCAACGTATATTTAACTAATATATACTTATTATATATATAGATAAATACATATATAGCATGTACAATCAACGAGCAGACTGGAAAGCAGAAGAAAAGCGTAGTTCCTAACTCTGCCTCCACCGGGAATCGGGACCTCACGATTAGCGTTCAAGTGTATAACCCATCGCGCCACGGAGGTCGTCGGTTTGGAGGTCGTTATGTTTTAGAATAGTCAGACTACATATATATTTACGTCCTTTAATCCCTTTCGGGGTGGACAGAACTTTTGAAATCTATAATATCTCCTAGGTCACTTTTTAGCATGAATATTGGGGTTTTGATGTCATATGGAATATTACTGACATGTTGTTAGACAACCGAATAGATTCCATTGACCCCTAGTCCCTTAATCGCCTCCTACGACATGCCGGGAAGAACGGCTGCTAGTTAGCATTCTTTTTACGTCTCAGCTAACACGGGAAAATTTCTTTATAAATGTATTTATATATGAAATGAAATAGAATACTTTTTATTCAACATAAGTATCATAAAATCACTTATTTAAAAAAAAAAAACATTTTCGCAAGAAAAATTGTCCTTATAATTAGATAACCTTAAAAAACTGAAATAAATCGAATTAAACTATTCAAACTACTGGCATGTCGTAAAAGAAAAACCTGCAAAGAAATGCCAAGAAACGAAATGAAATGAAACGAAAATCTTTTTATTCAACATAAGGATATTAATATCACTTATCAAACGTCAAAAAAAAACATTTTTCATAAAAAATATGTCAGTAACATAAAACTTATTCTTAAAATAAATCTATTTAGATTAATAAAACTAAAACTCTTGTATGTATTTAACTCACCCATTGTCAATCTTATGTACTAAATTATAATGTCGTTTTGCCTGATTTTTCGTATGATGCCGTTCTTTGCATATCATACATTCATACCGAATCGTATGTTTGTTCGTATGATACAGGTATGATGTTTCATTACTGAACGTTCTTTCACATATGTCACAAGTTAAATTGTTGCTCTGAAAAAAGATTTATGTTTGTACATATGTACGCAGATTTTAGCAATAAAACCTCAATTTAACATACATAACTTCACGACTTGTGTATATACACACTCCCTTTTTTACTCCCTTTTTCATTAAATTCGACGTAGCTCAGTTGTTTGGGGCTTGACTCTGTATCAGTACATACAGGGTTGAAATCCCACTTGAGCATGTATCAATGGAAATGAAGTTTAATGAATTTCTATGTACATTTTCGTAATAAAAATTCATTTGCGAAATACACCGAATACTACGGTGATGGAAAACATCGTGAGAAAACCTGTTCCCCGAACGGGTAATAGTTAGTGCTTGTAAATGGCGACATGGCTTACTACATGTCACATACAGTACTTAGTGATTATCTGTTCAAGGGGTGAGTTTGAGATGATCATAGAATCCACTTCAGATATAGATCAATACTTCCACATCGCCCACTAGATTCCATTTACCTTTAGTCGCCTCCTACGACATGCCGGGAAGAACGGCAGCTAGTTAGCATTCATTTTACGCCCAGTTAGCACGAGAGAAGTGTTCTAGGAGTCCAAATTAACTAATGCTTTTTGCAAAATCGTAGTTTAACACTTAAGTAACAGTGTGAAGTAGTTAGTGGAATTGCAAATGTGACAAATTACACAATTACAATTACACAATTTAAGAGCGAAATTAGACACTTTTGCTGTCATCAATGGTGAAATTTGACAGTTTCACTCATCCACTACCAACTTCACACTATTACTGAAGTGCTATTGAACTACGATTGTGTTAAAGTGTTTGTTTTCATACATTACCTTATTATGCTTCATCTGCAAATGATCAACAACATCGTCGTTATTAGAAAATGGTATGACACATTTTACACACTTATACACCGAACTAATAAACTCATCTTTACTCCTCATCCCCATAATCTCATTTAACACTTCCATTTTACTCAGTTTAACCTGTTTGAAAAAATTCTCATCTGCGGGTAGGTCGAAATTTTCAACTACCCGCTTATTTGTTTTCGTATTTTTCTGTCTCTTTTTCACGGTGGTTAAAGGTATCAAGTCTTCGGATGATCCTGAATCGTATTCTTTATTGGATAAGGTTGATTTTTCAATTTTCACGTCTATTGGTAATAGTGGATTGTAATTATAGTTAGTATTTTCTGTTACTTCAATTTTAGGTTTTGTTAAACTAGGGTCTAGTTCATTTGATAGTTTTTGCTGTAAATAAAGAATATTAAGTTAATGGGTGTGAGTGAAGCAAGAGAGATTTGTCACCCGTTCCAGATGGCGATCGATAGTCTCTGCCTATCATGTTGGGGACGAAGAGGTAAGAATTTATATATGTATGTATAAAGAATACATACATACATAGTCTCTTATATGAATGAAGCATACAATAGTAAATTGTAAATTATGAATGTGAATGCTTGAATGATTGAATTTGCCGGAGTTTCTTGTTGGTTCTTCTCCGAGCCAGGGCTTCTGAACCAATGGTAGAATTTCAATGCTAAGAGACAACCAGTGTTAGGCAAATGTTTTGACTTTTAATGAAATAACAGTATTATTATTATACATAATAATATAAGAAAGAAATAACTAAAACTTTTATGGTAAGCCAACCTGTACTATATTTACACATAAACATACACGAACATTCACGTCCTTAAATCTTGGACAGAATTTCGGAAACATGATAATATATCCTAGGTCACTTTTAAGTTAAAATATAGGGGTTGAACATTAGTGACAGGGTGCTAACGCATTGTCCAATAGCATCTATTGACCCCTATTCCGTATTCCGTAGTCACCTCCTACGACATTCCGGGAAGAACGGCAGCTAGTTAGCTTTCTTTTTACGTCCCAGCTAGCACGGGACTCTTATTACCTTAGTATAAACACCTTCGAGACAGCGTTGAGAAGATTGAACTTTACTTTTCCATGTTAGAAAGTTATTTAGTGTATCATCACATAGTGAACATAAATATACTGCCATATCATATTGTATCTGAAATAGAAATATACATTTACATTGCTAACAGTGAGGGAAAACATCGTGAGGAAACCTACCTATCCCTTGGGATAGGTAATGGCCAGTGCCTGTATATGGCGATACGAAATGAAATGCTTTTTTATTCAATCATAAAATCACTTATTGAAAGTTAAAAAAAAACATTTTCACCTGAAAAATTTACCTTAAAAATAGATAATCTTAAAAAATATCTATCTAATTAAACTATTGGCATTTCGTAAAGGAAAATCCTGCAGAGAAGAAATGCCAACAAACTCTGCAGACATTAATAAACACAAATATCAGTTCAATAATCCATCAGAATGTGACTGCAGCCCAACCAGCAACAAAACAAATATTACGAGCAACAACTTACAATTATGATTCTTTACCTATCACAGTCTTTGAGTGGCTCATACCTACTATCTTACTATGTCTTTGAAATTACAGAGATGGGCACTCAAGCCTCGGACTACCCCGCCACAATAAAAAGTGACTTTGAATATACAAGTTGTGATGTGTATATATGTATGTAAATATAGACATACATATCTTTTAAATTAATGATAGAAGAATTGTGTGATAAGGAAAGGTTGCAGATTGGAAGAAGATGTAGTGACTAAGATTGAAAAGGGCATGCTTCTATGGTTTGGACATGTAATGTGGATGAATGATAATTAATAGATGGACAAAAGGAATATATATGAGTGAAGTGGAAGGGCGGTTACGTAGGGGCCGACCCAATATGACATTTGACAGTTAAAAAGACAACATATTAGAAAAAGGTGATGTTAGAAGTACCTATAACTACCTTGCATGTATGAGGAGGTGTATGAGCGTCAATGAAGCAGAAGTGACTTGTCAGGATTGAGACAAATGGGGATGACATAGGGAAATGGACGTGATGTGTATATTGGTTATTCAATCTCATTAATGTGGAATAATGGTGACAGGTTTCTAGCCCATCACACAGTGATATAAGCAGAGGAGATCATATGCAGGATAATAAGAAGTTGAATGATCATGACCATAATTGGTAGTTTGATTATAATGTTCCTTTACTTAATATGTGACACTTGAGATTGGAAATTTACAGCCGAAATAACAATTATATAGAAGAATATAGACTACCAGAATAGTTTAAGTGTTATTTAGTTATTATACTTTTATTCTCTAAATGAAATGAAAAAATAACACTGAATAAAAATATCAATAAATCTTCTTCCTAACATTTTGACACTTATTCAGCATTTTTTATGCAACGAACACTTGAAAAATTAAATATCAAAGCAATAAATGCACTAATTTGTACCATACATACCCCAATTTCCATTAAAATACTGTAAAATAAAATCTTTTTATCGTGATTTTCAATCTGAGATATATTTTCACTAGAACTGAGACATGCCATACATGTGCTTTTATCAGGTTTCTCCATTGTTAGTTATTGTTTTAAATTATTCATTTACACAATGTTCATTCAAGAAATCGAAATAAATCAATAAAATAACTTGTTTACAAAACGTAAACAATATAGTTTTTTTTTTATTACACAAGATAAGAATAACCAAAGTGACGGACGAAAAGAGGGCGATTTTTTTACTAGAGACACGTAAAGTAGAGAAAATAATAAATACATAAATTCCAAACTGGAAGTACAGATTTGAAGTATAAAATCTTTAAGTGTTGGATAGAGTATTTATTAAGAGTCCAGTGGGGATCGCAGAGCTGGTAGCTTCCTCCGCCAGAGAATTAGTCTGGCTATTCAGAGGGGGAACACTGCCAGCATATTGGGCACTCTGCGCTCCAACGACAGCGACAAATTTTTAGATATATTTAATTTATAGGTAAATTATTTTAATTAGTTTTAAGTTTGTAAATATTTTGTTAATTCATTGTAAAGTTTTCATTGATAAATAAATGAAAAGTATATATCCTTAAGGAAAATTTTAAGATATATAGTTTATCTTTCCAACCACCACATGAAAAGCAGTGAAAAGTGTAAAAAAAATTAATCAAAAAATCAATAGAGTACCCGCCACATAAGGTGGCAGTTGGAGGCGTCGCCACAGTCGCGTAATCCAGTGTTGCCAGTAAACACGCCAAAACTAGCACTCACTGTGCCATACTGCTCGATACATTATATTGAGGTTTCATTTGTAACGATCTTTGATTGCAGAGCTATAAACTCAAATAAAACAAATTAATATACCAAAGTCAAAAGTCAAAATATTTTTATTCAAAATAGGCCCTATCATAAGCTCTCTTTGAAAGTTATTTTATGATCTAAGTACAAATTAAAAAAACTATATATTGACAAAAGGAATATATATGAGTGAAGTGGAAGGGCGGTTACGTAGGGGCGGCCTAATAAGACATATATGTAACAGTCAGATAGACGCTATATTGAAAAAAGGTGACGTTAGGAGTACCTATAACCGCCGAGAGTGTATTAGAGAATGTATGAATGTCAATGAAGCGAAAGTGGTCTGTCAGGATCGCGACAAATGGGGATCCGTGATCTCTGCCTACCCCTCTACAGGGAATCAGGCGTGATGTGTATGTATGTATGTAAAAAAACTATTTCAAACATGGCACTGAGCATTGTCTTTACATATTTTTACCGAGGTTAGTTCACCAACCATTTCGGTTGCTCAAGATGCCACGTCATGAAGACCACGACCGCTCTGATAAGAGCGTAACGATTGAGAAGAAGAAGTTCAGCGGAGACCCTTGGAGAAGAACTAACAAGAAACTCCAGAAATCAATTTATTATAATCACCCTTAACAAACATAAAAATTACAAAGAGTGGGCAAAAAACACAACGCTGGTAATACTAAATTTACCTTTCATACAAAATAACACGCAATGGCGGAAACGTCAAATTTAGTTCCAAGTTTGGCTACTGCCACCTTATGTGGCGGGTACTCTATCTTATTTTGGTATAGAGATCGCGCCACATAAGTTGGCAGACGTCAAACTTGGAACTAAATTTGACGTGTCCGCCATTGTGTGTTATTTTGTATGACAGGTAAATTCAGTAATACCAGCGTTGTGTTTTTCCTCACTTTCTTTGTAATTTTTATGTTTGTTAAGGGTGATTATAATAACGGTAAAAAATATGTAAAGACAATGCTCAGTGCCATGTTTGAAATAAAAATATAACATACGCTTCACGACTTGTGTATACAGACTTCCTTTTTTATTATCGCGGGGTAGTCAGAGGCTTGAATGCCCATTTCCGAAATTTCGAAGGCATGTTAGGTATGGCTCATTCGAAACCCGCGTATCACTAGACAACACCCAACGTGATAGGCAGTGAACCGTATCGCCGTATAAAGGCACTGACTATTACCCATCCTGCGGGATACCCAGGTTTCCTCACGATGTTGTCCCTCACCGTTAGCGACTGTAAATTATGTACGTAAATGAATTTTCCCTAATGTGTGAAATAGTTTTTTTAATTTATACTTAGATCATACGATAACTTTCAAAGAGAGCTTGTGATATTTATAATTTTGAATAAAAATATTTTGACTTTTGACTTTGATATATTAATTTGTTTTATTTGAGTTTATAGCTCTGCAACCAAAGATCGTTACAAATGAAACCTCAATATAATGTATCGAGCCGTATGGCACAGTGAGTGCTAGTTTTGGCGTGTTTACTGGCAACACTGGATTACGTGACTGTGGCGACGCCTCCAACTGCCACCTTATGTGGCGGGTACTCTAGATCTAGAGATCCCGCCACATAAGGTGGCAGTAGCCAAACTTGGAACTAAATTTGACGTTTCCGCCATTGCGGGTTATTTTGTATAAAAGGTAAATTTATTATTACCAGCGTTGTGTTTTTTGCCCACTCTTTGTAATTTTTATGTTTGTTAAGGGTGATTATAATAAATTGATATCCGGAGTTTCTTCTCCAAGCTAGGGTCTCCACTGAACTAACCTCGGTAAAAAATATGTAAAGACAATGCTCAGTGCCATGTTTGAAATAGTTTTTTTTAATTTATACTTAGATCATAAGATAACATTCAAAGAGAGCTTGTGATAGGGCCTATTTGATATATTAATTTGTTTTATTTGAGTTTATAGCTCTGCAACCAAAGACCGTTACAAATGAAACCTATAATGTATCGAGCCGTATGGCACAGTGAGTGCTAGTTTTGGCGTGTTTACTGGTAACACTGAATTACGCGACTGTGGCGACGCCTCCAACTGCCAATTTATGTCGCGCGATCTTTATAATGTATCGAGCCATATGGCACAGATAGTGCTAGTTTTGACGTGTTTACTGGCAACACTGAATTACGCGCCTGTGGCGACGCCTCCATCTGCCACCTTATGTGGCGCGTACTCTAACTATCCCACTGGGACGAAGGCGCGGGCACAGCTAATATCAATATAAATTTAAAGCAGATAGTTTCATGATATGTAAATTGATTTTTTGTCGGCTAAGCTGTAGCAGAAGAGAATTAATCTAAATATAAGACTATAGGGAGAATAAAATGCCTATTTTTTTAAATGTAAGGTGAAAAGTAAATATGGACATAAACAAAACGCATAATAACACACTCACTCACTCAACACATAATACATACGTGTTTATATATCACAGACATAGATCCTTGTTTATTGAGCCAGGTAAACCGCTGTCTTATAATGGTATTAATTATTACACATGCCCTTTAATCTCTTTTGGGGTACACAGAACCTCGGAAACACAAGATTTTTCAGTTCTTTTTAGCATCTTAAGTTTTTTTTTCTAGTATAAAATATTTCTACATACATTTTCGTAATAAAAATACATTTACGAAATGTATCGAATACTGCGACGAGGGAAAACATCGTGGCGAAAACAGATAATAGTCAGTGCTTGTACATGGCGACATTGTTTACCACCCGTCACATTGAGTACTGACCATCTGTTCAACACGTGGCTTCGAGGTGGCCGTGGTGGTTTGAACTATAAACTATATAAATTAATTTTAGTTTTCTAAAATATCATCTATCTAACTGTTGGGGCTGTGCAGGCGTTTATCCATTGCCAATTAGTTTCCATTTCATTATTATTAAGATAAATATATGTAGATGTGAGTCAGTTGATAAACTAATGAATTTAATAAAGAAGATAGATTTTAATGGTCTTTTCACACAATCTACTTCGTGTATTAATTACCCAAAAAATCAAGTTCAGCGCAGGTCAGTCGTTGGGTTTTGACTCTTAATTAATGGGTTCAGGTGCATGTATCAATGAAAATTTTCCATAAATTCAGGTTCAGCACAAATGCAGATAAAATCATTTACGCAACATGCACCAACTACGATGAGGGAAAATATGGAAAGGCAAAATACCTGTTGCCCGGACAAGTAATAGTTAGTGCTTGTAAATGGCGACATGACTTACCACCTGTCACATTGAGTACTATCTATCTGGTCAACACGTGGGTTCGAGGTGGCTATGGAATGACTACTTTTGCAATTGCGGAGATGCACATCGACAACAACGCAAGGGTTAATGGTTGTGAAAGCATTAGTCTTTGTTCATTACGATGATATCTTTCTACAATTTACTAAACATAAGTAAACGGGTCTTAAACCGACCTACCTTTTACGTCCCAGACTAGCACTGAATAATTCACGACCAATCACTGACAAATACTTTCACGACCATTAACCCTTGCGAGGTGGACAGAAGTTCAGGCGTCCAAAACTTACATAGGTTGTCATTCTATAGCCACCTCGAACCCACGTGTCGACCAGACAGTCAGTACTCAATGTGACAGGTGGTCGGTTTCTTCACGATATTCTTTTCACAAATGTATTTTATTGCCAAAGCTTACATAGAAACCTGTCACATTGAGTATGACTATCTGGTTCACACGTGGGTTCGAGGTGACTACCCCGCAAGGGTTAATGGTCGTGAACGGTTTTGTCTTTGTTTGTCTTTTTTACATAGAAAATCTGAAAATTTTATTCCATTAACAATATTTTGAGAGACTCACGATTTTTATTCGTTTTATACACAAACTATTTCTATTATTTTCCATTTTTTATTAGTTAGATTAGTTCTTTGTACATACATACACATGACGCGTGATTCCTTGTACAGGGGTAGACAGAGATCACGGACCCCCATCTGCCCGGATCCTGACAGACCACTTTCGCTTCATTGACACTGATACATCTTCTCATACACACCTTGTAATGTCTATTTTCATGTGACAAAATACCTATCAAATTACAATAAATTTGAAATTATTCGACTAGTACATTAAAGAGGATGCATGATTGATGGATACTGAATTTTTGCATTATTGTAAAATTTAATAATTGCTATTTGTGTAATTTTCATTTCGAAGCACGCGAACGTATAGTGGCCATGACAATGCATAGTGGCGCCAGTTTTAAAATGTAAAATATTGTCATTTGTTCGTATAAATGCAAACCTTAAAAAAAGTTACTGTAACTGCACTTTTAGCGCTGACTGTACCTTAAAAAACCATAATTTTCTATATACACCATTTTGATAGAAAAAAATAATTAAATGAACAGTAAAAATACTGAAATTTACACCAAAAATATAGCTAAACATACAGCAAAGTTCGGTTTGGATTGAGATTGTTATTTTGGTGTATATTCTCTTTCGTTATTATAACTGTATGTATATAAATATGTATAGGCTTAATACTGCCTATACATACACGTATAGTTAAGCCTATAGGCTATAGGCGTTGGGTAAACTTGGATGCATTGCCCGAGGCAGGGTGGAATGTTTTATTTAAACATTGGCAGAGGGCGTGGCTTAAAGGGTTATTAGGTTAGGGTTGTCAATGATATGTATTTATTTATTATATAACATATATATTCATATGTATATGTACATATGCTATTAATTAATAGCATATATACATATACGTCCTTCAATCCCTTTCGGGGTGGACAGAACCTTGTAAATTATGCATCTCCTAGGTAGGACTTTTAGCATAAATATTGGGGTTGTGATATCATATGGAACATTGGTGACAGGTTGCTAGTTTATGGCCGAATTAACCCTATTTAACCCTAGTCCCTTAGTCGCCTAGTAGGACATGCCGAGAAATAGGCTTAGGTCTTCTTTTCCGTCCCAAACTAACAACTACAAGAAAAGCATATAATTATTATAATATTAAGACTTAGATTTAAGTGGCTTTTATCTATTCCGAGAAATAGGTTAGTTCCCTTATTATTTATAAAAACATAAGTATTAAATTAAATTTTAGTTATAACAAAAAAAATATTGTGTAATTTATTTGGCAATGAGCAAAAAAATTCTGAAAGTTTCATGTTAGTTCTTCTCGAAATTAAGGCTTGCGACCCAACGATAGAGTCATAGTTGTAAAACAACCACTGCCACTCAATATATTTCAACGTTCAATGAATGTACTATTTATTACTGTACTTATATTGAAAAGAAATATTTTGATATATGATGTTTTTGATTTTTTGACTTTTTATTTCAGAATAAATCGAATTCAGTGGATCTTTTCTGATGTAATCTGCTTTCTTTACAAATGTATTAAATGAAAAGTGGCGTTTTTTATGACTAACAATGTATGACCATTGTTCCGCCACCTCCATGTCGACCTCTGTGGCGCGATTGGTTAACCACCTGAACGCAATTCGAGAGGTCCCAAAGATTCCCGATGGAGGCAGAGTTAAGAACTAAGGTTTTATTCTGCTTTCCACTCTGTTCGTTTATTATAAATGCTATATATGTATTTATCTATATATAATAATTATATAGGTACTCCTTAAACATAAGTTGACTAGTACCCAAGTTGTTAATAAACTTATCAAGGGGCTAGTTCAATTGGTGTAATAGTATACTTAATGTAATTATTATTTATTCCTTGGGATGTAGTCAAAAGATTGAGTATTTGTCCATGCATCTTTGTAAGCATTTACTTATCAATCAATCAGCCTTTGTCAGTCCACTGCTGGACGTAGGCCTCCCCAAGGTAACGCCACAAAACACGATCACTCGTGGCCCTCAGCTGACCACTACCAGCGACCTTTTTCAGATCATCGGTCCACTTAGCAGGGGGGCTTCCTAAACATAAACGTAGTGTAGGACGCCCCCTGCTAGATGGACCTTTTACTTAGTCTAGAGCATATTTGGGTTACTTCATTATAGTTAACAAACTGTTCTGGTTGAAAGTTTAGCAAATTGTAAAAAGAATTATTCGATTTCCAATTATATGTAGCTTGATGAGAGTAATTGTCAAAGAAATCGACGGTTTACAATTATATATACTATTATATTCATCGAAAAATAATACCAATGATGAAAAATGAATGTTTAAGTACGCCATTAACCGTTTAATCACCCACATATCACGACGAAAACTTTATAAAAAGAAAACCGGCAATCTTATTAATATTTAGATTTTTCTATAAGTGACACCGCCAGTTTATCTATTATTAAATATAGATTTTTCCCAAAATTCCATAAAAGTAAATTTATTCATAAAAATAAAGGCCAACCCTATCTAAATAAAGGCGGTGCTACGCCGAACCACGCCTAGAAAATTTTAGGGCGTGACTCCACGAACACATTTCATGAATTTCAGTGTTTCAGCAACCAGAATATTGGATAAAGTGTCTTTGGTCGTATTGTGAATAATCGAAAAAAAAGATTAAAATAGTCAAAAAACAATATCAATTTTGTGTATTTATGTAGAAAATAATCAAAAATATTGTACTGTGTGTGTGAATTAGTACATTTGAGTATAAGATATCTATTTTGTGAATGGTCAAAAAAGCACATTAAACTTTTCAACTGTGTATTGTGAAGAAATATTTATAAAATTTCTGTGTCAGTGAAGAAAATTTAAGTATACTTTATAATACTTATTTTTTACATAATTGGTACTTTTACCAATTTAAATTTTCATCATAAATAATTGATTCAACAAAAGAAAAGTTCTTTTTTCTTTAAAACATTTCTTTAAACACAAATTGAAACTATAAACTTAAAGTACTAAAAACTATTAAAATGTATTAAAAACTGAATTATATAGAAAATATCTTTATAGTCATCGCTGTCAGAGGGTGGTAGGGTTCCCAAGACAGTGATAGCATTTTTCATCTAGTTTTCGGTTTTCAAAACTAAAAAAAGTTTGTGTTAAAGAACAAATATTACCAACTTAAAACATATATTATCATATAAAAATTACATACAACTTTTTGATTTATAAAATAAGATTTATAACTATAATAGTAGAGTTAAAAGTGATTTATATAGTGTTGTGTCTTTAAGATTTTGTCCACCCCAAAAGGGATTAAAAAGCGTAAGTATCCGTGAGTTTTAAATATAGATAGATAAATTGACGACGTCCGTGGCGCGATCAGTTAGTCGCCTGAACGCTAATCGTCAGGTGCCGGGTTCGATTCCCGGTGGATGCACAGTTAAGAATTACGCTTTTCTACTGCTTTCCAGTCTGGTCGTTGATTACATAGTTATATATGTATTTGTCTCTATATAATAAGTATAAATTACTTAAATATACGTTGACTAGTACCCTTAACACAAGTCTTAAATGTACTTACCAAGGGACTAGTTCAATTGGTGTAATAATGTCCAAATATTATTATTATTTTTATAAATTAAAACTAAATATGTGACATAATGAAAAAGGAAGACTTTAGAAGTACTTATAACCACTGATTGTGTATGAGGAGGTGTATGACTGAAAGTTGTGAGAAATTGACATTTGTATGTAATCTTAGTATTCCACTGTATGAAAACGGGAGTTATATGTAGAATAAAAATTCTATTACTATATGAATTTGAATACTTTGATAGTTAAGGGTTTTTTAGTATCTTCAGTGCTGTTCGCCCCAAAAAGGGATAAAAATGTGACTGTACATAATATAATAATTCGACGTAGCTCATTTGATTGGGGCTTGGCTATATCAGTGGGTACAGGGTTTAAATCCCGCTTGAGCATGTAGCAATGGAAATGGAGTTTAATGAATTTCTATAAACATTTTCAACCCCGCAAGGGTCAATGGTCGTGAACGCGTTTGTTTTTGTATAGAATATATTAATGTGCAAACAGTCAGTTAATTAAAAAAACCTTAGATCAGTACAACGGCCGTCGCATCATTGATACACCAATTCTCGTTCTATCACCGAGGTTAAGCAACGCGTGCGTGGGAAGTAATTGGATGGGTGACCATTTATATTATCCATGTGCTGTTGATTTCAATGAGGGATAACATCGTGAGGAAACCTGCCTATTTCTCGAAATAAACAATAGTCAGTATCTAAATACAGCGGCGTGGGTTAGCGGTTGTCTATTTGGATATTGATTATCAGATAAAAACTTAAAGAAATACACCAACTACACGGTGAGGAAAACATCGTGAGGAAACCTACCTGTTCCCCGAACAGGTAATAGTTAGTGCTTGTAAATGGCGACATGGCTTATCACCTGTCACATTAAGTACTGGCTATCTGGTCAACACGTGGGTTCGAGGTGTCCATAGAATTACCTACTACCTCCGCAATTGTGGAGATGGACACGACTATCGACTATCCCGCGATATGTAACAGGTAATAAGCCCTGTTGTCATTTCACTGTTGACCTAATCCGGGAAACAAGTAGGTTTCCTCACGATGTTTTCCCTCACCGTATGTAGTATTTGGTGCATTTTGCAAATCGTTGTTGCGCCTGTAAGAACCGCTAAAGACAAAATCGTAACTTTTGATTTAAGACAAAAAACTGATTGTTACGTATTTTAGGACGCGGATTTTTGTTTGAACGATACATAGCGGAAAAAGATATCACAAAATGGGTTTCATAGGCATGACGGACATAGGAAGGAAGCTTTCATAGTGAACAAGATCACTATTCTTAAAATAAGGTTTATTGATTTTCCAGGCACAACGACAAAATGTTTTTTTGATTAAAATGTACTTAAATTATCAGAAAATTGAATTTCCATTGGTACATGCTCCTATAGAACCCTGTACCCACTGATACAGAGTCAAGCTCCAAACGACAGAGCTACGTCGAATTACTAAAACAAAAAGACTATCGGGATGATGTTTATAGTTTATAGATTTCTTATACCCTAGTCCCTCAGTCGTATCTTACGACATGCTGGGAGGAACGGCAGCTAGTAAGCATTCTTTTTATGTCCTAGCTAGACTATCAAGAGAAAATAATGACAACATATGTACAGTCAACGCCAAAAGTGCAGTCCCAGTAACTTTTTATAAGGTTTAAGTTTATAAGAACAAAAGACAATATATTACATTTCGAAGCACTTGAACGTATAGTGGCTATGACAATGCATAGTGTCGCCAGTTTTAAAATGTAAAATATTGTCTTTTGTTCTTATGAACTTAAACCTTATAAAAAGTTACTGGGACTGCACTTTTAGCGCTGACTGTACATACGCTTCACGACTTGTGTATACACATTCCCTTTTTTATCGTGGCGGGGTAGTCAGAGGCTTCAGTGCTTAACACTAAAATTTCGAAGACATGTTAGGTATCATTCGAACCCCGCGTTTCACTAAAGACAGCACCCAACTTGATAGGTTGTGAACCGTATCGCCGTACACAGGCACTGAGAAAAAATATACATAAAATACTTTTAGGTAACTTTAACTTTAGTTATAAATAGAGCTAATTACGAAAGGATTGCTTCGACGGTTGGGACATGTTATGCGGATGAATGATAGCAGATTGACAAAAGGAATATGAGTGAAGTGGAAGGGCGGTTACGTAGAAGCCGTCCCAATAAGACATATAACAGTCAGATAGACGCTATATTAAAAAAGGTGACGTTAGGAGTACCTATAACCGCCGAGTGTGTATGAGATGTATGAGTGTTAATGAAGCGAAAGTGGTCTGTCAGTGGGACAAATGGGGATCCGTGATATCCTACCCCTCTACAGGGAATCAGGCGTGATGTGTATGTATTACTCCAATGTTAGTCCCGAACTAATACTGTATCGACCCCTTTAATCCTACGGTCCGAAAAACTGCTTGGTCATAGCAACCCCGGTGTCAATAGTAAATTGATCGTCCGTTTACTTTGAGTAGATTACCTATACTAATGCATCGAGTATTTTAGGTTATATTACATAGATAAGGGCGGTTTTACACTAGAGCCGATAGCTAAAGTATTTTGGACATAATAATAAAGTTCTAAGGGTTAAAAAATCCTTAAAAAACTATTATTATGTCCAAAATAGTTTTTCTATTTAATAAAACGGTGAGGGAAAACATCATGAGGAAACCTGATCTTTCGGGATAGGTAATAGCCAGTGCCTATATATGGCGATATAATTCACTACACATCACGTTGGGTGTATCAAGTGAAACGCGGACTTCGAGTGACTCGTAGCTAACATGATCGAAATTTCGGAAATAGGCACTCAAGCCTCTGACTACCCCGCCATAATAAAAAAGTGAGTGTTTATACACAAGTCGTGAAGCGTATGTTATGTATGTTTATGTTATGTTAATACATTTTCTGCCGACTATGGTTCGTCAACAAAGTCAGCAGCTCAGTGAAAGTTGAAAATACAAATATTCATTTTCAGCTGAATATTTAGTCAATTGTGATGCCAAACTGGCTAAATATGTTCGCTTTGGGATAAGATTTGGATCCTCAACTGGAACGAACCGAAGAACAAGGAAGAGAAGAATTGGGGCTTCGATTTCGTTTTTCTTGGGTAGTAGCGGCTGGCAGCGTTGGTGTAACCATGGCGATGGAAGAACAAAAAAAAACGCCGTGGCATCAGTGTTTGTACTTCAGCCGATATAACCTTAGTGGTGAAAGGCTTAATAAAGAATAAAAAAAAATTTTAGAGTAATTAAAAAAAAGGAAAAATAAATTCATTAAACTTCATTTCCATTGGTACATGCTCAAGCGGGATTTGAACCCTGTACCGGATACAGAGTCAAGCCCCAAACAACTGAGCTACGTCGAATTACGAATTTACGAAAAGCGTCGAATACTACGCTTAGGGAAAACATCGTGAGGAAACCTACCTGTTCCCTAAACAGATTATAGTTAGTGCTTGTAAATGGCGACACGGCTTACCACCTGTCACATTGAGTACTGACTATCTGGTCAACACGTGGTTTACGGTGGCCATAGAATCACTACCTTCGTAATTGCGGAGATGGACACCTGAACCTATGACTACCCCGGACCAATGGTTAATGGTCGAGAACGTGTTTTGTTTTTGTTGTATAAAAACCAGTGGTCGAAAGATAGCAGATTGACAAAAGGATTATGTATGAGTGAAGTGGAAGGGCGGTTACGTAGGGGCCGGCCTAATAAGACATATAACAGACAGATAGACGCTATATTGAAAAAAGGTGACGTTAAATGTACCTATAACCGCCGAGAGTGTATGAGAAGATGTATGAATGTCAATGAAGCGAAAGTGGTCTGTCAGTGGGACAAATGGGGATCCGTGATATCCTACCTCTCTACAGGGAAACAGGCGTGATGTGTATGTATGTATAAAAACCAGTGGTCGATCACCCTTATAATTCGATAGGGTGTCCATGATACGATAGTTTACGTTTATCGTCCATTTAGCAATGACACCCCATTTGTTTATTTATAGGCTGTCGTGGGAACGTATTTCGTAGACTGGGACCTAAATAGAACGCTAACTAGCTGCCATTCTTCTTCACATTGTAATCGATAAGTTTTTTCATATAGATAAGTACTGTTTTTGTGTTTATTTAAATCAACTACTCTTAAATAAAACGAATAGGTAGAGAAAAATACATTTTTCTTATTAAAATAACTAATTTTTGGCCAAATCGTGTAAGTTTTACATAATAAAGTTACCTTTATTAACCCGACGGCTACGTTGTTAATCATGAGTATAAATCGCGAATATCTTAAAACTATAATTTTTGGCAAGTATGTAGAAATACAATATAGTTCGGTGTAGCTCAGTTGTTGGGGTTTGAGTTAGTATCAGTTAGTACAGGGCAAATCGAAATAAACATTGGGGTTGCGATGTCATAATGGAACATTGGTGACAGGTTGCTACCCCATCGCCCAATAGATTATTTACCCCTAGTCCCGTAGTCGCCTCCTACGAAATGTCGGGAAGAACGGCAGCTAGTTAGCATTCTTTTTACGTTTCCGACCAGCTAGTGTGTTATTTATATAAATTACTTTTATCATAATATCAATACGTTATCATTAATACAATCAAAGTGTTTTAAATTGATTGTTTTTAAACCATTAATATTCATACTTGTTTGACAGCTAATATTTTATGCATACACATCACATCACGCTTATTATCGCTCAGGGGGTGGATACAAACATATGTACATACATATGTTCACGACTTGAAATCCTATTGCAGATGAACAGAACTGCAGATACATACATCTATTTGATTAAATTTTACATTAGGCACTATCATACATACATATGTTCACGTCTCTACTTCCCTAATACAGGCAGAGACTATAAACCACCTGGAACGGGTGACAAATCTTACTTGCTTCACTCACACCCATTAACCTTCTTACATGCTCTTCTGTTCTTCACGCTACACCCGCCTTGAGAATATTTCCAATTTGATCTGTATAAGTTCTACGCGGTCTACCTCGTCCATCTACCTTAGTTTTATAATTTCATATGTATAAATGAACATTGTTCCATTTAAGTAGTAAGTAGTCCTTAGTTGATGACGGACTCATAACTTTTGACCACCCACAAGGCTTTACAATCGTAATGATAAAGGCATTATATTATCTGTGGTAAAGGTATGTAGAAATATGAGTTACGGGTACGAGGTAGAACTTACACAGTTCAAATTGGAGACATTCTTTTCAAGGTGGGTGTACGTAGTGTGAAGAACAGAAAAGCATGTATGAATCAAGAGAGATTTGACAGGATCGTTCCAGATGGCGATCGATAATCTCTACCTATCCCCTTAGGGAAATTGAGGTGGAAAAATGCGTTGAGTACTGTCTAGTGAAACGCGGGCTTTGAGTGGCTCATACCTAATATGCCTTCGATATTTCGGAGAAGGACACTCAAGCCTAGACACAGCTCAGTTGTTTAGGGCTTGACTCTATATCAGTGGTTACAGTGTTCAAATCCCGCTTGAGCATGTACCAATGGAAATTAAGTTTCATGTATTTTTATGGACATTTTCGTAATAAAATACATTTACGAAATGCGTCGAACACTACGGTGAGGGAAAACATCGTGAGGAAATCTACCTGTTTGCAGAACAGGTAATAGTTAGTGCTTGTAAATACCCACACGGCTTACCACCTGTCACATTGAGTACCGACTATCTGGTCAACACGTGAGTTCTTAGTAACCATTACATGACGACGCAATTGCGAAAATAGACACACAAACCTCTGAATACCCCGTAAGGGCTAAGTCGTGTATTTACTTGTCTTGCTTCACCAATATGACGACCTCCGTGGCACAATCGGTTAGACGCCTGAACGCTAATCGTGAGGTCCCGGGTTCGATTCCCGGTGGAGGCAGAGTTAAGAACTACGCTTTTGTTCTGCTTTCCAGTCTGGTCGTTGATTATATATGTATTTATCTATATATAATAAGTATATATTTCTTAAATATACGTTGACTAGTGCCCTTAACGCAAGTCTTAAATGTACTTACCAAGGGGCTAATTCAATTGGTGTAAATAGTGTCCTAACTATTATTATTACCAATACACATTAAGAAAAGAAGCTAGTTTGATTCCGTTAAGTCTCAGTTTAATGAAAAACTTCTTTTATTTAACTTAGGGTGTCAAAGTTAACTTAGTAAAGGCGATAAGTAATTACTTTAAGTTTCCTTTTACAAGTTTTTTCTTTGTATCTTTTACAAAGGATCAATTCTTTCTTACGGGTTACTAGTGGAAAGTCGGTTACGTAGGGGTAGCTTAAATATACTTCACTACATAGTATAAACAAATTCGCTTTCTCTGTCCCTGTGTCCCTTTGTATGCTTAAATGTTTGAAACTACGCAACGGCTTTTGATGCAGTTTTTTTAATAGATAGAGTGAGTTAAGAGGGAGGTTTATATGTATGATAACATCCATTAAATAGTGGAGTAGGCTATATATTTTATACCCGTGCGAAGCCGGAGCGGGTCGCTAGTTTAAGGATAATAGGGGTTGTAATGTCGAATAGAATATTGGTGACAGGTTGTTAGCCCATCGCTTAATAGATACCATTTACTCCTAGTCCCTCAGTCAGTGTTTTATGATATATAAACGTATGATATGTTTTATGATATGTGATAAGGGAAGGTTGCGGTTTGAAAGAAGATGTAGTGACTAAGATTGAAAAGAGTATGCTTCGATGGTTTGGACATGTTATGCGGATGAATGATAGCAGATTGACAAAAGGAATATATATGAGTGAAGTGGAAGGGCGGTTTCGTAGGGGCCGGCCTAATAAGACATATAACAGTCAGATAGACGCTATATTGAAAAAAGGTGATGTTAGGTGTACCTATAACCGCCGAGAGTGTATGAGAAGATGTATGAATGTCAATGAAGCCAAAGTGGTATGTCAGGATCGGGACAAATGGGGATCCGTGATCTCTGCCTGCCTTTCTACAGGTAATCAGGCGTGATGTATGTATGTATGAATGTCACGTATTGAAAATCATAAAATACCTACATTTTGTTGAACAAAAGAACTTTAGAGATCGCGCCACATAAATTGGCAGTTGGAGGCGTCGCCACAGTCGCGTAATTCAGTGTTACCAGTAAACACGCCAAAACTAGCACTCACTGTGCCATACGGCAATCAATATAAATATCACAAGCTCTCGTTGAAAGTTATCTTATGATCTAAGTATAAATTAAAAAAACTATTGCAAACATGATTAATAATTAACGGGACTTATCCTTCTTATTACATATATTATGTGTTCCTTCACTCTGTCCGCAATATACCGTTTAGTTTGTCCGACGTAGGATTTCCCACGGCTGCAATCAATCTTTTACACACCCTTATATCTTATATCATGAGTATAAATCGCGAATCTCTTAAAACTATTATTTCAAACATGGCACTGAGCATTGTCTTTACATATTTTTTACCGAGGTTAGATCAGCGGAGACCCTAGCTTGGAGAAGAACTAACAAGAAACTCCGGAAATCAATTTATTATAATCACCCTTAACAAACATAAAAATTACAAAGAGTGGGCAAAAAACACAATCAATCAATCAATCAGCCTATGACAGTCCACTGCTGGACATAGGCCTCCCCAAGGTAACGCCACAAAACACGATCACTCGTGGCCCTCAGCCAACCACTACCAGCGACCTTTTTCAGGTCATCAGTCCACCTAGCAGGGGGGCGTCCCACACTACGTTTACCGAGACGCGGTCGCCACTCGAGAACCGCTTTGCTCCAACGGTCGTCGGTTCTGCGACAGACGTGACCGGCCCACTGCCACTTCAGCTTGCAACATCGATAGACAATGTCTACGACATTGGTTCTCTGCCGGATAATCTCGTTCCGGACTCTGTCCCTTAACGAGATACCCAGCATCGAACGTTCCATTGCTCGCTGAGCGACATGTAATCGGTGAGCCAGCCCGACTGTCATGTTCCACGTCTCGGCGCCGTACGTCATTACAGGTAGGACGCACTGATTAAAAACCCTGGTCTTAAGGCACTGCGGTAGTGGCGACGAGAAGATATGACGCAACTTCCCGAATGTTGCCCAGCCCAGCTGCACTCTTCTGGAAATCTCACGCTCGAAGCTGTCCCTACCCATTTGCAGAACCTGGCCCAGGTAGACATATTGCTGGACCACTTCGAGCGCCTCTCCACTGATCGTGATCGGCCCCGGGACAACGAGTTCGTTGAACATGACTTTCGTCTTATCCAAGTTCATCCGGAGACCGACCGACCGTGAGGCAGCGTTAAGACTGTGCAGCATTCCCTGCAAATCCTGCAGCGACTCCGCCATTATGACAATGTCGTCAGCGAAGCGGAGGTGTGTGAGGCATCTGCCATTGACATTGATACCCATCCCAGTCCAATCCAGAGTTTTGAAGACGTCCTCCAGTGCGTTTGTGAACAGTTTCGGGGATATGATATCCCCCTGCGAGGCGTATAGATGGCCGTAAAAGCCCTCAACCTCGATAAGAATCCCCGGAATTGAAGTGACGGTTCTTCCCTCTGAGGTTTTCAGCTTCGTCAGATTAGATGTACCCATTCTTTTGCTGAAGACTTTCGACCCCCGATTCTGCTCAATGGCCTCTTGAATGAGTTGCGCATTGTAGCTACGGAGGTCGCGTCTCACCGATTTCCGGATAGTCATATTGAGACGTTGGGTATCTGACGAAGCTCCCTCTGGCAATTCACGTCGAATCCGCATCAATTCCAGGGTTTCGCTTGAGAGCTTAGACTTTCGGCTGCCTCGCCCTCCCTTGAAGCATCTCTGACCCACCTCGCGAAGTACCCCACCACATCATCGAGGTTCTCGTCAACACTTGCCGTGGTATTCAGTGCCTCGAAGCGATTGCGCAGTTCCAGCTGGAACGCTTCAGAGCTGTGCACGGATTGGAGCATCGTTGGGCGAAGAACGGACCATCTCAATCGGCTTCTCTCGGCTTTGAAGTCGAAGTTCAGGGTGCCTCTCACTAGGCGGTGGTCACTGCCGGTCTTAAACCTATTAACCACTGAGACATCCCTGAACGTGTACCTCCTGTCTGCCAAGATGAAGTCGATTTCGTTCATCGTCCTACGATCTGGGCTCTGCCAGGTCCACTTCCTATGGGGCTTTTTCTCGAAGAATGTGTTCATGCAGAACAGCCCCTCTTTATCCAGGAAGTTGACCAGCATCTGCCCCCTGGCATTTCTGCATCCAACCCCGTGTGCTCCGATACGCGATTCAACGCATTCGCGCACTCCCACTTTGGCATTGAAGTCCCCCATGACAACGGTGTAGTGGGTCTTGGTGGTGTTATGCATCCCCTTGGCGATATCTTCATAAAGCACCTCGACCTCACTGTCTGAGTATGCCGACGTCGGCGCATATACCTGCACGACCTTAAGAGAGTATCTCTTGGTCAGTTTCAGTACAAGGCACGCTACCCGGGTCGACACACTCGAAACCTCCAGCACGTTGTCACGGAGAACCCTGTTGACGAGAAAACCCACGCCACCCTGTGACCTCTGGTCGCCCTCCCGGAAGTAGAACAGATGGCCTGATTCTAGGGTAATGGTGTCCTCACCAGGTCTTCGGACCTCCGATATCCCCAGAACATGCCACCTTAAATTCGTCAGTTCCACTTCCAGCTGCGCCAGGCTTTCGTCCAATCGTAGACTGCATCCATTGTACGTCGCCAGGGTCAATTTGTGGCAGCTGTCCGTAACCCGGGGATTCTTAGCACCCCCTGCCCTACCGTAACCGAGACCGCTGCCGTGGGCCGGAATAGTAGGGCGACAAGGAACTGGGGGCCATGTGTTTCTCGCTTTTTTCATGGGGGGTATTGCCCTTACTCACCACGCTGGGCAGGCGGGTTGGTGAGCGCAGAACGTAGGTCTTCGCACCAGTGACGCTGCTGCCCGTCACTGGTCTGTTGCATTTAACCACGCTTGATTACGAAATGGTTATACCGCCATTTGTCGGTCGCCAGAGCCTCGTTAGTTGGACAGCAGGATGCACCACGGGCAGGTGAGGTTGGCTTGGGGCACTAGGGTGATAGAGTGCCCCCAAAACACAACGCAAAAAACACAACGCTGGTAATACTAAATTTACCTTTCATACAAAATAACACGCAATGGCGGAAACGTCAAATTTAGTTCCAAGTTTGGCTACTGCCAATTTATGTGGCGGGATCTCTAGCACAAATAGTTAGAGATCCCGCCACATAAGCTGGCAGTAGCCAAACTTGGAACTAAATTTGACGTTTCCGCAATTGCGTGTTATTTTGTATGAAAGGTAAATTTAGTATTACCAGCGTTGTGTTTTTTGCCCACTCTTTGTAATTTTTATGTTTGTTAAGGGTGATTATAATAAATTGATTTCCGGAGTTTCTTGTTAGTTCTTCTCCAAGCTAGGATCTCCGCTGAACTTCTTCTTCTCAATCGTTACGCTCTTATCAGAGCGGTCGTGGTCTTCATGACGTGGCATCTTGAGCAGCCGAAATGGTTGGTGAACTAACCTCGGTAAAAATATGTAAAGACAATGCTCAGTGCCATGTTTGAAATAGTTTTTTTACATACATACATACACATCACGCCTGATTCCCTGTAGAGGGGTAGGCAGAGATCACGGATCCCCATTTGTCCCGATCCTGACAGACCACTTTCGCTTCATTGACATTCATACATTCTCTAATACACTCTCGGCGGTTATAGGTACTCCTAACGTCACCTTTTTTCAATATAGCGTCTATCTGACTGTTACATATATGTCTTATTAGGCCGGCCCCTACGTAACCGCCCTTCCACTTCACTCATATATATTCCTTTTGTCAATATATAGTTTTTTTAATTTGTACTTAGATCATAAAATAACTTTCAAAGAGAGCTTATGATAGGGCCTATTTTGAATAAAAATATTTTGACTTTTGACTTTGGTATATTAATTTGTTTTATTTGAGTTTATAGCTCTGCAACCAAAGATCGTTACAAATGAAACCTCAATATAATGTATCGAGCCGTATGGCACAGTGAGTGCTAGTTTTGGCGTGTTTACTGGCAACACTGGATTACGCGACTGTGGCGACGCCTCCAACTGCCACCTTATCTGGCGGGTACTCTAACCCGACTCACATATAATCTGTCAGTCATTTTGATGACTTTTAATATTTAATGGAACATAATAATTATTCTGAATCTTAAACAAGTAATAATGTTAACTAGGTATCTTTTACGAGAATTAGAAGTGATTAGGGACTTGGATTGGGAATAGATTCTAAATTTGACATCAATATTCGCTATCAATGATGTCATAATCTCGATACACGAAAAGACAAACGCGTTCACGACCATTAGCCCTTGCGGGGTAGACAGAGGTTCAGGTGTCCATCTCCGCAATTGCGAAGGTAGTAATTCTATGCCTACCTCGAACCCACGTGTTGACCAGATAGTACTCAATGTGACAGGTGGTAAGCCATGTCGCCATTTACAAGCACTAACTATTACCCATTCGAAATCGATAGATATGCTAAAAGAGACTGTTTTGACGATACCTTTATCTCTTTCTAGTGTGTGTAATATTGGGTAATATTGATTTGTGTGTGTAATATTGATATTCGATTCGACGTAGCTCAGTTGTTTGGGGCTTGACTCTGAATCACTGGGTACAGGGTTCAAATTCCACTTGAACATGTACCAATGGAAATGAAGTTTAATGATTTTTTAAGTACATTTTCGTAACAAAAATACATTCACGAAATGCGTCGAATACTGCAGTGAGGGAAAACATCGTGAGGAAACATACCTGTTCCCCGAATTGGTAATAGTTAGTGCTTGTAAATGGCGACATGGCTTACCACCTGTCACATTGAGTACTAACTATCTGGTCAACACGTGGGTTCGAGGTGACCATAGAATTACTACCTTCACAGTAGCGGATATAGACACCTGAACCTCTGACTACCCCGCTTGGGTCGTGAACGCGTTTGTCTTTGTCTTGATATGATGGAACATCATCGACAGGTTGCTATCTCATCGTCCAATAAATTGTCTCATAGATAAATTAGTCGACATACATACACATCACGCCTGATTCCCTGTAGAGGGCTAGGCAGAGATGACGGATCCCCAATTGTCCCGATCCTGACAGACCACTTTCGCTTCATTGATATTCATACATCCTCTCATACACTCTCGGCGGTTATAGGTACACCTAACGTCACCTTTGTTCAATATAGCGTCTATCTGACTCTTATATATCTTATTAGGCTCTTATATATCTATATAGGCCCCTACGTAACCGCCCTTCCACTTCACTCATATATATGTATATTCCTATTGTCAATCTGCTATCATTCATCCGCATAACATGTCCAAAATTAGTCGACTACAAGTAAAATTTCCCTTTAACCAGACTGACATATAATCTGTCAGTCGATTTGTTGACTTTTAATATTTAATAGGGCATCATATACTATTAATTCATTAGTACAATGTTACCCTTTTGGATTATAACCGTGGGGTTCTATTCCCGACGGGGTCACTGGTATTTGGTAGGTAAACGGTGTGTTTGCATAACAATTAATAAACTTTTGTTGCCTAAAAGCGCATCGGTTTAAAAAGGGTGTAGTTTTTATGGTTTTATCCTTTTCGGTGTGGACAGAATTATGGAGACATGAAAACATCTCATTGGTCACTGTTTAGCATGAATATTGGGGTTGCAATTTCATAATGGAACATTAGTGACAAATTGCTAGTTCATCACTCAATAGATTTTATTTACCTCTAGTCCCTTTGTCGCCTTCTACGACATGCCGGGAAGAACGGTACATAATTAACATTCCTTTTACGTCCCTGCTAGCACGGTTTATCGGCAAAGTAAAAAATCGTGAGGTATCCTGCTTATTCTTCATAATAGAGAATAGCCCTTTAATGATGTCATGGAATACAACCTATCATGTTAATGTGACTATCTTGTGAAACGTGGGTTCAATTTATTTATTTATTTCTTCTTCCACATACATCGATCATTACAGGTTTAATTTTAATGCGAACCTCTGACTACACTGCAAGGGTTAATGGTCGTAAGGTTTAAAAATACAAACATTAGTAAATATTAAGTCCTTCTTTTTTAGTGTGTCACTTATTTATATCATACTAGCGACCCGCTCCGGCTGCGCACGGGTATAAAATATATAGCCCATTCCACTATTTAATGGATGTTATTATACATATAAACCTTCCTCTTGAACCACTACCTATTAAAAAAAACCGCATCAAAATCCGTTGCGTAGTTTCAAAGATTTAAGCATACAAAGGGACATATCATCGAAAGTGTATGGCGCTTGGACATGTTATGCGGATGAATGATAGTAGATTGACAAAAGGAATATATGTGGTTGAAATGGAAGGGCGGTTACGTAGGGGCCAGCCTTATACGACATATGACAGTCGTATAGACGGCATATTGAAAAAGGGTGACGTTAGAAGTACCTATAACCGCCGAATGTGTATGTGAAAAATAGTGTTTCGTAATATGTGCTTACATACAAGGGTTAATGGTCTTTATGCTTATAAATGCAAGAATATACATCACACATCACGCCCTTTTCCTTCAAAGACATAGGTAGAGATCACGGATCCCCATTTCTCTCCTCATACATACGCCTCATACACACTCGGCGGCTATAGGTACTCCTAACGCCACCCTTTTTCAATAAACAAACAGTTTAGTAAATCTCGGCTTATTTTGGTCTTTACCCCTATTGTTTACCTCCCTGAGGGATTAAGTCGTAATGCGTCAGTTAATAATTAATTTCACAACCCCTTAACGGGAAATGGGAATATTTTTGTACCTATAAAATATAGATATTTTGCATAACAATGCGCTTCAAACAAAATTTTCTGTTTTTCTATGTACAAAAGACAATCAAAGACAAACGTGTTCACAACCATTACCCCTTGCGGGGTAGTCAAAGGTTCATTTACAAGCACTAACTATGTTATGTAATCTTTATGCTTCACGACTTATGTATACACACTCCCTTTTTATTGTGTCTGGGTTATCAGAGGCTTGATTGCCTATCTCCGTAATTTCGAAGGCATGTTAGGTATGGGTCACTCGAAGCCTGCGTTTCACTAAAGACAGCACCCAACGTGATAGGTAGTGAACCGTATCGCCGTATACAGGCACTGGCTATTACTTATCCCGAGGGATAGGCCGGTTTCCTCACGATGTTTTCCCTCACCGTTAGCGGTTGTAAATTATGTACGTAAATGAAAAAACATATTTTAAATTTCATTCATTGGTCCACGCCAGAGCCGGGATTCGAACCTAGGACCTTTCTCATAAAAAGTCACAGGTCTTATCCACTGGGCTACAGCCGCTATAATATACATAGTGATACCTATATAATTACATACATAAATATTCACGTTCTTTAATTCCATTCAATAGTTATCTAGGTCACGGTTTTGCCTAAATATTGGGGTTTACGATATCATAATAGCACATAATAGCACTTGTTAGCCTATCGTCCAATAGACTTTATGTACCCCTAGTCCCTTAGTCGCCTCCTACGACATGCTAGAAAGAACGGCAGCTAGTTAGCATTCTTTTTACGTCCCAGCTTACAAGGGTAAAGAATATTTTGAATAAATAAGGTCGAGTGAAGCCGCGTTTCATTCCTTTTTAATATAATTCAAGGATTTTTCGTGTATAGAAAAGTATTATATTATGTATGTATTCACGTACAAATTGAAGGGTGACAAATCTTTTGTTAAGGTACATATTGTTATATGCTATCTGGGACGTGAAAAGAATGCTAACTATCTACCTTTCTTCCTTCATTGATATTTTTACAGTTTTTGTTGATATTTTTACACAATATATAATATACATAATAATTCACGCCTCTGCGTCCCCAACGGAAAGAAAGACCCAATCGATCAATCGCCACCTGGAACGATCCTGACAAATCTCTTGCTTCACTCACACCCATTAACCTTCTCATACATGCTCTTCTGTTCTTCACGCTACACCCGCCTTGAGAAGAATGCCTCCAAATTGATCTGTATAGTTTCTACGCCTTCCCCGTCCAACTCTATCTTCCACCTTGCCTTTATAGATTCCTTTTGGAACCCTCCTTTCATCCATCCGCTCCATGTGCCCAAACCACTTTAACATACCTTTCTCTATTTTACATTAATTAGCCATATAATCACCACATCTATACTCACTACTGAGCTACAACGAATTACAAAGGTTAATATTTTGTATACTAAACCGTCCATATAAGACAGTGCTTGTGTACACAACGCTGGTATTCGATCAGGCCGTGACACTGTGCAAACAATCTGCTTTTCGTGTACTTAATACATCCCTAAGCCGATTTTATTCACCGCCGCAGGGTGTTAGGAAATAGGATATAAAAAGCGAATGATTTCATAAATATCTGTACAGTTTTGGTACTATGTACTTCAATTTATGCGGAATATTGGTGACAGGTTGCTAGCCCATTTCCTAATGAATCCATGCCCAAAGATGCTAGTCATTAAGACAATAGAAATCTGAATTTTTGATAATTCGACGTAGCTCAGTTGTTTGGGGCTTGATTCTGTATCAGTGGGTGCAGGGTTCAAATCCCGTTTGAGCATGTACTAATGGAAATTAAGTTTAATTAATTTCTATGTACATTTTGTGTGAGGAAAAACATCATTACTACCTTCGCAATTGTGGAGATGGACACCTGAACCTCTGAATATCCCGCAAGGGTTAATTGTCGTGAATGCGTTTGTTATTGTTGTATATTTGGTATTGAGTTAAGGATTTGGTAAATCACGTGATCTGTCTAAACGAATCTCATTTATTGTGTTTATATTTGTTTTATTAATCGTGATCAAACCTGCCTATCCCTCGGGATAGATAATAGTCAGTGCCTATATACGGCGATACGGTTCATTACCTAATACGTTGGGTGCTGTCTATCTAGTGAAACGCGGGATATAAACGCGTTTTAAGTGAAACGTATTTTTTGACGACAATCATTTCGTAAATGTATTTTGATTATTTATTTCGACAACCATTTTTGATCCATATATTATTATATTCTACGCAGAATACTTCGTGCAACTTTTAGAAACACAGCTGCTTATTCTAACCAAGTCCCATTCTAACAGAAGTGACAAATCGATGAATCTGTAGCAAAAATACCCTAATTAGCTGTTAAGAGACAGATTCAAGACGCTGTCAGCGGGGATTCTCCCTTCCTATTCATTTCACAGCGGGGTATGCGGAAGAAATTCGGTTACTGTCAACTTGTTTAACTAGCTTTTATTATATATACATACATACATATACTCGTACATTCACGTAAACACTTTTGGGAAAGTTAGAGGTATTCTCTTTATTAAATTATTAAACAATATTTACTCGTACATGAGGTAATAAATCAAAATAATGTCTAGATAAGTAAATAAAGTTGAAAATAAACTAATAATTATACAATAAAATCTTAAAGCTAAATATATTTACCAATAAAATATATCTGCCAAATCACTAGAGATCAATGTTAGTGGTTGAGTGTTCATCAATTTGTTATACAAACTTACATATACATTCACGTCCTTTAATCCCTTTCGGGGTGGACAGAACCTTGGAGACAAGAAAACATCTCATTGGTTTATGTATTATGATTAATAACTAACGGGACTTACCGCGTAAGTTTTTGAATAATAAAGTTACCTTTATTATTAACCCAAAGTTTCGGCTAAGTTGCTGCAGCCATGGTCACGGGCAGACTTAATAATCCATAACTTTATTATATAAAAACTTACGCGATAAGTCCCGTTAGTTATTGATCATGAGTATAAATCGCGAATCTCTTAAAACTATAGGTCACTTTTTAGCATGTATATTGGGGTTTTGATGTTATACGGAATATTGGTGACAGGTTGCTACCCTATTACAAATAGATTTCATATACCCCTAGTCCGTTAGTCGCCTCCTACGACGACATGCCAGGAAGAACGGCAGCTAGTTAGCATTCTTTTTACACTCCAGACTAGCACGGGACACTTACATAATAATATCTTCATCACTTCACTACATAGTATAAAACAAAGTCGCTTTCTCTGTCGCTATGTCCCTTTGTATGCTTAAATCTTTGAAAGTACGCAACGGATTTTGATGCGGTTTTTATTAATAGATAGAATGATTCAAAAGGAAGCTTTATATGTATAATAACATCCATTGAATAGTGGAGTAGGCTATATATTTTATACCCGTGTGAAGCCGGAGCGGGTCACTAGTTTACATTTATTTTGTGTTGTTAAACAGAACGAAAATAATATGTTTTAAGTTCTTAAATATTATTTTAATATAGAAATGTTATGAACATGATGATAATAAGTCAAATATTGAGTGTTTATCAACTGAGTATAATGATGGTCTTTGGTCACTCGAAACCCACTTTTTACCAATCAGTATTCAATAATTTTGACGACCTCTGTGGCGCGATCGGTTAGACAGAACGCTAATCGTGGGGTCCCGGGTTCGATTCCCGGTGGTGGCAGAGTTAAGAACAACGCTTTTCTACTGCTTTCCAGTCTGGTCGTTGATTATTATATATGCTATATATGTATTTATCTCTATATAATATGTATATATTTGTTAAATATACGTTGACTAGTAACCTTAACACAAGTCTTGAATGTACTTACCAAGGGGCTAGTTCAATTGGTGTAATAATGTCCAAATATTATTATGATTATTATATGACAGGTGGTAAGCCATACTGCCGTGTACATATACTGATTAATGCACAACAACAGAACATACGCTTCACGACTTGTGTATACACACTCCCTTTTTTATTATGGCGGAGTAGAAACTTGAGTGAAGTTAAATGGTGACATGGCTTACAACCCACATTGAGTACTGACTATCTGGTCAGAAGTGGGTTCGAGGTGGCCATAGAATTACTACCTTCGCAATTGTGGAGTCTTAACTTTGTCTTTTTAGAAGCTTGAGTGCTTATCTCTACGAAATTTGGAAGGCATGTTAGGTATGAGCCACTCAAAACCAGCGTTTCACTAAAGACAGCACCCAACGTGGTAGGTAGTGAACCGTATCGCCGTATATGGAGATTGGCTATTACCTAACCCGAGGAATAGTTGTTTGATATGTATGAGTAGCATGTACTTATATGTCTGTAAGCACTCAATATTCTTACTAGTGATCGCGCCACATAAATTGGCAGTTGGAGGCGTCGCCACAGTCGCGTAATTCAGTGTTACCAGTAAACACGCCAAAACTAGCACTCACTGTGCCATACGGCTCGATACATTATAGGTTTAATTTGTAACGTTCTTTGGTTGCAGAGCTATAAACTCAAATAAAACAAATTAATATATCAAAGTCAAAATATGTTTATTTAAAATAGGCCCTATCACAAGCTCTCTTTGAATGTTATCTTATGATCTAAGTTTTATTTTAAAAAACTATTTCAAACATGGCACTGAGCATTGTCTTCACATATTTTTTACCTAGGTTAGTTCAGTGGAGACCCTAGCTCAATTTATTATAATCACCCTTAACAAACATAAAAATTACAAAGAGTGAGCAAAAAACACAACGCTGGTAATACTAAATTTACCTTTCATACAAAATAACACGCAATGGCGGAAACGTCAAATTTAGTTCCAAGTTTGCCTACTACCAATTTATGTGGCGCGATCTCTACCCCAAAAGAATAAAACCATGAAAATACATACATATAATTACCTAAACATCTAATAAACCAGAAACAAAGAGTAGAAAATCATTTTCCCGCGCTAACAACGTTTGCCGCACGTCATATCCGGTGGCGGGATTCCCAACTTCCGGGACGCTTCCGCCATCTTGAATTGCGTTTCCGATTTTCATGTTTTAACTTATTTTCAATCTGGGCTTGATAGTCTGGAACGTAAATAGGTTGAAAGATTATATAAAAGATAAACGCTTTCAATACATAATCTTTGCCGGGTAGTCAGAGGTTTGGGTGTTCATCTACGCAATATATATATATATATATATCTCGCTCCGGCTTCGCACTTCTGGCTATTTAATGGATGTTATTATACATATAAACCTTCCTCTTGAATCACTCTATCTATTCAAAAAAAACGCGTAAAAAACAAAATCCGTTGCGTAGTTTCAAAGATTTAAGCATACAAAGGGACATAGGGTCAGAGAAAGCGACTTTGTTTTATACTACGAGTATGTAGTGATATTCACGTCCTTTAATGTCTTTTGAATACAGAAGCTTGAAGATTATATATCCTAGGTCACTTTTTAGCGTGAATATAGGAGTTGGTTGCTAGCTTATTGTTTAATAGTTTAATAATTAGTTTCATTAATTAAATTTGATTTATTTTAATAATTAGTTTATATTAAGGACATATTTTTTTATAAAAATTTTTTTTTACTTTTAAGAAGTGATTCTATGATCCTTCTATTGAATAAGAAGATTTTCATTTTCAATAGATGTCAGTGACCTCTAGTCCCTTAGTCGCCTCCTACGACATGCCGGGAAGAACGGCAGCTAGTTAGCATTCTTTTTACGTTCCTTCAAAAGTGTGAATATGCACCTTAATTGTTATTCCCGTGGCTGTGTACCTTGAAATCTAAGCCATTCTTCCGATCATAAACAAATTGAATTATGCAAATTCTTATTTTCGACGCGTGACGTAGAAATTGACTTTTCATTCGATATCTCAAAAACGTGGTAGGAATTTTAAAGTGAGGGAAAACATCGTGAGGGAACCTACCTGTTCAGGTAATAGTCAGTGTTTATAAATGACGATAGTCTCTGAACGCTAATCGTGAGGTCCCTGGTTCGATTACCGTTGGAGGCAGAGTTAAGAATTTTTCTTCAGCTTTCCAGTCTGGTAGTTTATTAGGTATATAAGCATATATGATTTTCAATGAGTGATTTTATGATTCTTATGTTCAATTAAAATATTTTCATTTCAATAATATAATATAAATTGTTTTTATTAAATAATATTCATGTTTTTTTGTGTATATTCAAAATAAAAATTTTGCTAAACAAAAACTTAATATAGTAAGAGATTAAATAGTATTCAATCAAAAGTCTGTGGGGTCAATGGAATCTATTGTGCGAGGGACTAACTACATGTCACCAAAGTTCCAACCTCCAAGACACCATAATATTATCTCCTTGATCACTTTTTAGCATTAATATAGGGGTTTAGAAGTCATATGGAACATTGACGATTGGTTACTAGCCCATCACTCAATAGATTCTATTACCACTTATCCCTTAGTCACCTCCTACGACATGCCGGGAAGAACGGCGGCTAGTTAGCATTATTTTAACGTCCTATATAAAAAGGCTATTAGTAACTAAAAGAATATTATCTCCGAAGTGCTGTCTACCCAGCAAATGACACAACACGAATGTAAAGTATTAAAACTTCCCTACCAATGTGACATCTAAGTGAAATTCCATTAAACCAGTCTTACACAAACCTGAATATTGAGGAACGATTTATAATTTTATAACCGCAGGTGTTCTTTGTGGCATAAAACGGTCTATCAATGCCGCGACTGTTTTTGACAGGTAACGTTTGACGTCTGTCACTTTGATGCCAAGATGGCTGTCGTTTTTAAATGTAGCATATACATTGAACGGATGATTTGCCGATCAATAGGTATATTTTCTATATAATTTAATTTTTATTTGTACTAAGTTTTAATTTGTTTATAAAGAAATTACTGTTCTTGTTTTTTAATAAATATTTTAAACAGATTAATAGTTGATGTTTATTAATAAAATAGTTAACTGTTTTAATAGTTTGTTATTTGACGACCTCCGTGGCGCGATCGGTTAACCACCTGAACGCTAATCGTGAGGTTCCCAAGATTCCCGGTGGAGGCATAGTTAAGCTAAGCTTTTCTTCTGCTTACCGTTCTGGTCGTATATTATATGTGCTATTTACATGTCTAACTATAATAAGTACATACATTTTTGATAAATATACGTTGACTAGTACCCGTAACACAAATCTTAAATGTACTTCAATTGGTGTAACAGTGTCCCGAATATTATAATTATATCCAATATCTGGTTGAATTGTTTCGAAGTGGCCATAGAAATACTACCTCCGTAATTGCGGATATGGACACCTGAACCTCTGAAAACCTCGCAATGGTTGTGAAAATGTTAGTATCTATATCAAACACTTTTAGAATAAACATTCAATATTAATTCTGTTAAGAGACCTATGTCCTGAAAAGACTGCTAACTAGCTGCCGTTCTTTCCAGCATGTCGTAGGAGTCTAAGGGACTAGAGGTAAATGGAATCTATTAGCTATGAACTAGCAACCTCACCAATGTACTATATGACAAGTATATCACAAGTCCAATATTTATGATAAAAAGTGACCGAGAGATATTATATCTTCGAGGTTCTGTCCACTCCGAAAGGGTTTTAAGTGAATGTAGGTATATGGGCTTACAATATTTGTATTTTTTCATTTCAGATCATGAATTAAGTGAAGATTTTTTGAAGAAAAATGGGGTCATCCATTCATTACAGACCGTGTCGATCTCTTAACAGGTAAGTAATTATACGACTACCCCTGTAGGTTCCACTGTGTCCTACAGGAAAAGAGGAAGCTTCCTACCTGGGCAGGTGTTCGTCCAGGCTAATGGCTTGACTTGGAAATTTGTATATGTATATCTTGTTTCCGATAAATATTTCACTTGCGCGTTCTAGGAAATTGATTTGTGTGATTATTATTTTTATTCTAGGCGGCGTCATCTGTGGTAATTATGTTTAACTAATTGCAACTTAGATATACTTAGGTTTCTCTCTGTGTGTGGCGCTCTAGAGGTCGCCACACCCATATGGAATAATGGTCGTGAAGAGTGTGTATGTTATTATTATGAACCCCGGGTCTAAACATATTAATACACTTCTTTAGAAGTTAAGCAATTGTACGCTTGGTCAGAATATGTATGGGTGAACATTGTAAAAACGCGTTCACGACCATTAACCCTTGCGGGGTAGTCAGAGATTCAGGTGTCCATATCCGCAATTGCGAAGGTAGTAATTCTATGGCCACCTCTAACCCACGTGTTGACCAAGTTAGTACTCAATGTGACAGGAGAGCCATGTCGCCATTTACAAGCACTGACTATTACCTGTTCGGGGAACAAGTAGGTTTCCTGACGATGTTTTCCCTCATCGTAGTATTTGACGCATTTCGTAAATGAATTTTAATGACGATCACATTACATTACGAACATTGTATTCGTAAGAAAACGTTTAAAATTAATTCATTTATGTAGATAATTATTTAAACTTGATTCTGAAAAAGCTTTAGGTTTCAAATCTTATCATTTCTCTAGATACTATGTTTATATACCCAAAAATACAGTTGCGAAAGGCATTGAATACTACGGTGAGGGAAAACATCGTAAGGAAACCTAACATACCTGTTCCCGAACAGGTAATAGCTAGTGCTTGTAAATGGCGACATGGCTTGCCACCTGTCACATTGAGTACTGACTATCTAAGGCCGGAGTCCACTTTTTAGGCACAATATTAGTTCAGTAGTAATACAATAGTACTTCAGTGGCAGTAGTTTAACACTTTTGGCACTCCACTAACAAATTTACGCCACTAAAGCGCTATCAAACTACATCTGTAGTACTTCTGCGTCTGAAGTACAAAAAAGCTACTCCACTAACCAAATGTGCCTCAATATCAGTTCAAAGGCTTCATTTTTGGTACTCCACTATTGTTTTTACAGTCTTGTCAACACGTGGGTTCGAGGTGGCCATAGAATCAAATACATAGATTGGCACACTAACCTCTGACTACCCCGCGAGGAAAACTAGTCATAAAGTATAATATATGAATATCTAAATACATACTCATAACGCCTAAGAGATCTTTGTTTCATAAATTTTCCGATAAATATGTACGAAATATTATAATAATATTTGAAGACACCAATTGAACTAGCCCCTTAAGGTCACTTAAGACTCGTGTTAAGGGCACTAGTCAATGTATATTCAACAAATATATACTCATTATACATAGATAAATACATATATAGCATATAATCAAAACCAGAATGGAAAGCAGAATACAAGCATAGAGAAAAGTTCTTAACTCTGCCTCCACCGGGAATTGAACCCGGAACCTCACGGGAATTGTATGTATATACTATGTAAATGTTTACAGGTCACCCCATGTTCCCACAGTCGCTTCTAACGCTGAAGAAAGAGTACAAGGGTGCACAGACATATACCAACAACATTTGTATTCAAGTATTGATGCGCGGATGGGGTAAGTAGGTTTCTAAAGTTATTTTGTTTCAACAAACATGTTCATACATATATTATGAGTATTTATTTACTTTAAATAAGACATATGAAAGGCTTAAAGGAAAAACAGCCTTAGTCAATGATGTTGAATTTCCAGTATGGGCAAAAAACTGTTTTGATCATTTGTACTTATTTTATTAATATTAACGCTTTTGCTTTTCAAATACTCCTATTTAGGATATCAAACAATATTCAAGACAGTTCCAATATGGTACAAACAAGTTTTTAGTATAAAAAGAGATATTTAGGTTATGATATAGGTTATTTTTCCAAGTGACCAAACAATCGTTCAGATAGACGTCATATTGAAAAAAGGGTGACGTTAGAAGTACCTATAACTGCCGAGTGTGTAAGAGGCGTATGAGTGTCTATGAAGCGAAAGTGGTCTGTCAGGATCGGTCCGATTTGTATGTGTTAAAAGAAATTATGAAATTGATTAAGTATCCTCAGGAGATATCTATTTAATGTACGTTGAAATATTACTCTTTTTAAAAAAAATTACGGTGAGGGAAAACATCGTGAGGAAACAGAACCCAAACAGGTAATAATGAGTGCTTGGAAATGGCGGCATCGCTTACCACCTGTCACATTGAGTACTGACTTGGTCAACACGTGGGTTCGAGGTGGCCATAGAATTACTACCTTCGCAATTGCGGAAATGGACACCTGTACTGACTACCCCGCAAAGGTTAATGGTAGTGAACGCGTTTGTCTTTATCGTCTTTATATCGATTTAATGTACGTTTAAATATGAAATTTAAATATGTGTTTTTCATTTAAGTACATAATTTACAGTCGTTAACGGTGATGGAAAACACCGTGAGGAAACCTGCCTATATATCAGGATAGGTAATAGTCAGTGCCTATAAACGGCGATACGGTTCACTACCTATCACGTTGGGTGCTGTCTATCTAGTGATACGCGGGCTTCGAATGACCCATACCTAACATGCCTTCGAAATTTTGGAGATGGGCATTCAAGCCTCTGACTACCCCGCCATAATAAAAAAGGGAGTGTGTATACACAAGTCGTGAAGCGTATGTATGTTAAATATGACTCTTATTATTTATAGATGCAAGTCGGAGTGTGAAGAGAGGCTTTATAGTCGAGACATCTATTTACCAAAGTAAGTTTCCTTCTTTTGTTCTTTGCTAGTCTGGGACGTAAAAGAATGTTAACTAGCTGCCATTCTTCATATCGTTGGAGGCGACTAAGGGACTAGGGATCCATAGAATCTATTGGGCGTTGGGCAAGCAATCTGTTACCTGTTGTATATATACTAACTTTTTATAGTTTTAAGAGATTCGCGATTTACACTCATGATTAATAACTAGCGGGACTTATCGCGTATGTTTTTATATAATAAAGTTACCTTTATTAACCCGACGTTTCGGCTACGTTGCAGCAGCCATGGTCACGTCTAACGTCTAACTATACAAACTGTTTGTCTGTTTCTAGTAAACATCGTTGCTGCTGTAGTGATTGTGGCAGATCGAATGGTCCAGAAGTAAGCAGCTCTCAAAATTGGGATACTGATGATACAGGTATCTTTCATACGTTCATGTCCTTCAATCCCTCTGGGAGTGGATAGAACATCGAATACTTTCTCTTTTTAATCTTTAACATATTTAGGATTAGCTTGACTGACATTCTTCGTTTTTTTTTTTATTTCTTTATTAAGCCATTCACCACTAAGGTTATGTCGGCTGAAGTACGAACACTGATGCCACGGCGTTTGCACTTCTTGTTATTACGTCACCATGGTTACACTAACGCCGTCAGCCACTACAACCGAAGAAAAACGAATTAAAAGCTCCGATTCTTCTCTTCCCTGTTCTTCGGTTCGTTCCAGTTGAGGATCCAAATATAATCCCAAAGCGAAGATAATTAGCCAGTTTGGCATCACAATTGACTAAATATACTGCCAAAAATAATTATTTGCGTTTTCAACTTTCACTGAGCTGCTGACTTTGTTGACGCACCATAGACGACTGTTCTTCGAATTTATAAATACGAAGACATATAAATACCAATAAAAATAATGGGAACACTATTACACCAATGAACTAACCTCTCGGTTAATTAATTATAACATAGTTAAGGGCAAACGTAGTGTAGGACGCCCTGCCAGGTGGACCGATGACCTTAAGAAGGTCGCTGGTAGTGGCTGGATGAGGGCCGCAAGTGATCGTGTTTTGTGGCGTACCCTTGGAGAGGCCTACGTCCAGCAGTGGACTAGTATAGGCTGATTGATTGATTGAAGGGTATAAAACGTATAAATGAATAATAGAGTAAAAAGTTAAAACATTTAAAAAAGAGGGAAAGGTAAAGCGTTCACGTCACTCAAAATGACAAGTTTTCAAAATTAAATCTACGAAAGCAGTCGTCTATGGTTCGTCAACAAAGTCTGCAGCTCAGTGAAAGTTGAAAATACAAATATTTATTTTCGGCTGAATATGTTAGTCAATTGTGATGCCAAACTGGCAAATATGTTCGCTTTAGATCCTCAACTGAAACGAACCGAAGAACAAGGAAGATAAGAATTGAACACTCCACTAAGTGCCAAAGTGTCAATTACAGCCACTGAAGTATTACTGTATCTATACTGAAGTAATATTGTGCCTACAATGCATTAGTGGAGTAAGGCCCCAGATGTAGTGGGTGAAGTTGTTATAGTAATTCTTTTGTTACAGTTACTAGTTCATTGTGCAGTACTACAATTCCTTCTAACCTAAGGAATGACACATCATCACCACATAACGTGACTACTACTCACACAGGTATGCAATTATGTATCTTTCTTACCTATACTTTAACTACCATAATGCATTTCCTTTTCGGGCTGGAAATAATTTTGAATATATAATATCAGCTTGGTCTCATAAAGGAACTTTTGGGTTAGCATTAATAGAATGTATATGTAAAAAACCTGCCAAAGGAAGCTGCGTCATATCTTCTCGTCGCCAATACCGCAGTGTCTTAGGACCAGGGTTTTCAATCAGTGCGTCCTACCCGTAATGACATACGGATCCGAGACGTCGAACATGACAGTCGCATTGGCTCACCGATTACATGTCGCTCAGCGAGCAATGGAACGTTCGATGCTGGGTATCTCGTTAAGGAACAGAGTCCGGAACGAGATTATCCGGCTGAGAACCAAAGTCGTAGACATTGTCTATCGATGTTGCAAGCTGAAGTGGCAGTGAGCCGGCCACGTTTGTCGTAGAACCGACCACTGTTGGAGCAAAATGGTTCTCGAATGGCGACCGCGTCTCGGTAAACGTAGTGTAGGACGCCCCCTGCTAGATGGTCCGATGACCTGAAAAAGGTCACTGGTAGTGGTTGGCTGAGGGCCACGAGTGATCGTGTTTTGTAGCGTAAACTTGAGGAGGCCTAGGCCCAATAGTGGAGTCACATAGGCTGATTGATTGATACATATAGTTATTGTGTGTGCCCGTATGTAAGTATACAAGGTGCAACTTACGTTTTAATCTTTCCACGGGGTTTCCAGCCCATCATCCGCCCAGTGGCTCGGGGAGGCGTGGCGCTCTGCAGCTATGGCAGTTCCTGGTTCGATTACTGGCTGAGGGAGCGAGGTGTGTGGCGTGGACCGGCAGAGGGTTGGAGTTTAAACTGCATGAGCCTGAAGAGGTATGTAACGTCCTTTAGTCCCTTTCGGCGTTGACGGAACCTTGGAGATATATCTACTAGGTCACGTTTTGCTATGGATATAGGTTGTTGTGTCAAATGAAATGAAATGCTTTTTATTCAATATGAGGATTATAAAATCACTTATTGAAAGTCAAAAAAAAACATTTCCACCGGAAAAGTTTTCATTACAATTAGTTAATCTTAAAAAAATAAAATAAATCTAATTAAACTATTGGCATTTCGTAAAGCAAAACCCTGCAGAGAAGAAATGCCAAGAAACTCTGCAGACATATTTCAATACAACTTAATTGAATAATCCATCAGAATGAGACTGCAGCCCAACCAGCAGTATCTGCAGTATCTACTAGGTCACGTTTTGGCATGGATATAAGTTGTGATGTCATTTTTGGTGACAGATTGCTAGCCCATCGCTCAATAGATTCCATATACCCTAGTCCCTTAATTGCCTAATCATAACGGGAAGAAAAGTAGCTAGTTGGTATCCTTTTTACGTCCCAGACTAGCACGGGAATTTCATTGAATTATGTATCACTACATAGTATAAAACAAAGTCGCTTTCTCTGTCCCTATGTCCCTTTGTATGCTTAAATCTTTGAAACTACGCAACGGATTTTGATGCGATTTTTTTAATAGGTAGAGTGATTCAAGAGAAAGGTTTATATGTATGATAACATCCATTAAATAGTGGAGTAGGCTATATATTTTATACCCGTGCGAAGCCGGAACGGGTCGCTAGTTTATTTATATTACGAGAGTGGACACTCAACCTCTACCTCAAAAGGGTATATGGTAACGAATGCATTTATATGTACATATATTACGTTAGAAGTACCTATGACCGCCGAGTGTTAAAGGTGTATGAGTGTCAATGAAGCGAAAGTGGTCTGTCAGGATCGGGACAAATGAGGATCCGTGATCTCCGCCTACCCCTCTACAGGTAAACGGTCTTCACTGTATATAAACATAAACATACGCTTCACGACTTGTGTATACACACTCCCTTTTTTATTATGGCGGGGTAGTCAGAGGCTTGAATGCCCATCTCCGAAATTTCATGTTAGGTATGGGCCATTCGAAGCTCGCGTATCACTAGATAGACAGCACCCAACGTGATAGGTAGTGAACCGTATCGCCGTTATAGGCACTGACTATTACCTATCCTGAGGGATAGGCAGGTTTCCTCACGATGTTTTCCCTCACCGTTAGCGACTGTAAATTATGTACGTAAATGAAAAACACACATTTAAATTTTATTCATTGGTACATGCCAGAGTCGGGATTCGAACCTAGGACCTTTCTCATACGAAGTCCGAGGTCTTACCCACTGGGCTACAGCCTGTTTATGTATGTGTTAATTATAATTACAGGTAGCTCGTAGATGGGGTGTACAGAAGAACAGACCAGCAATGAACTATGATAAGCTATCAAGATCCTTACGATACTATTACGAAAAAGGAATTATGCAGAAAGTAGCCGGTATGTATTATAATACATCGCCCTATTTATAGATATTTTTTTATTAATTCTTTAATACGCCATTCACCACTAAGGTTATGTCGGCTCAAGTACAAACACTGATGCCACGGCGTTTGCAATTCTGTTATTCCGTCGCCATGGTTATGCCAACGCCGCCAGCCGCTACAACCGAAGAAAAGAGGTTGAAGCTCCAATACTTCTCTTCATTGTTCTTCGGTTCGTTCCAGTTGAGGATCCAAATCTTATCCCAAAGCGAATATATTATTTAGCCAGTTTGGCATCACAATTGACTAAATATTCTGCCGAAAATATATTTGTATTTTCAACTTTCACTGAGCTGTTGACTTTGTTGACAATCCATTGACGACTGATTTATAGAACTTATTTATATGAAATTCGACGTAACTTAGTTGTTTATTTGTATCGGTGGGTACATGGTTCAAATCCCGCTTGAGCATGTACCAATGGAAATGAAGTTTAATGACTTTCCATGTAGATTTTCGTAATAAAAACACATTTACGAAATGCGTCGAATACTACGGTGAGGGACAACATCGTAAGGAAACCTACCTGTTTCCCGAACATTTAATAGTTATGCTTGTAAATGGCGACATGGCTTACCACCTGTCACATTGAGCACTGACTATCTGGTCAACACGTGGATTCGAGGAAGCCATAGAATTGCTACCTTCGCAATTGCGGAGATAGACACCTCAACCTCTGACTGCCCCGCAAGGGTTAATGGGCATGAACGCGTTATAGCTGCATTTCTTCCCGGCATATCATAGGAGGCGACTAATGGACTGCAAGTAGGTACACGGAATTTATTGGGGGATGGGTTAGCAGCCTATTACCAATATTCTATACACCCACTTTTATTTCAATATAAATTAACTTAACAAGTGATGTTGGGCATAAATAATGGATGTATATGTACAGTCAACGCAAAAAGTGCAGTCCCAGTAACTTTTTATAAGGTTTACATAATATTTTTCATTTCGAAGCACGTGAACGTATAGTGGCCGTGACAATGCATTGTGGCGCCAGTTTTGAAATGTAAAATATTGTCTTTTGTTCTCATGAACTTAAACCTTATAAAAAGTTACTGATACTACACTTTTAGCGTTGACTGTACATTATTAATAGTATTACAGTCGTGTAAAGTACTAATCTGACTTTTGGCGATTCGGAATAACAAATAATTATTCGAAAAGAGTCCAAACCCCGAAATTCATAGGCAAAAATTAGTGCTTTTAAATGTCGACATGGTTTAGCACCTGTCACAAAGTGGCCATAGAATTATTACCTATTATTATTATTACCTTCGCAATTGCGGAGATGGACACACGAATGTTTTACTATCTTATTTATGATTGTGAAAGTGTTTATATATTTTATTCAGACCCTCAATTATACGCCTTTCTATTGCAGGTGAGAGATACGTGTACAAGTTCGTCTGTGACCCCGAAGCCCTCTTCTCCATGTGCGGACATAATACTAGCGTTGTGATACCCGCTCAACCAGCGATGCTGACCCCTACGTACCCACATTACGTACCCGCTCTAGGGTCTCATAATGTTGGTAATATAGAGTATGGGAGACGACCGTATTATTTGGAGCCATTAGGACATTATGATGTTTAATATTGTGTATTACAAACGTCTAATATATATAGGCAAATAAATTCGACGTAGCTCAGTTGTTTGGGGTTTGACTCTGTATCAGTGGGTACAGGGTTGAAATCCCGTTTGAGCATGTACCAATGGAAATGCAGTTTAATGAATATCTATGTATATTTCCGTAATAAAAATATATTTACGAAATATGTCGAATACTATAGTGAGGGAAAACATCGTGAGGAAACTTACCTGTTCCCTGAACACGTAATAGTCAGTGCTTGTAAATGGCGACATGGCTTACCACCTGTCACATTGAATACTCACTATCTGGTCAACACGTGGGTTCGAGGTATCCATAGAATTACTACCTTCACAATTGCGGAGATGGACACTTGAACCTTTAATGGTCGTGAACGCGTTTGTTTATCTTTGTTTTAGACATAAAAAGACGTTCGCGTTCACGACCATTAACCCTTGCAGGGTAGTCTAAGATTCATGGGGAACAGGTAGGGTTCCTCACGATGTTTTCCCTCACCGGAGTACGTGCATTTCACAAATGTACTTTAATGCAAAAAGGGAATCAGAATACTTCAATTTCATTGCTGCATGCTCCGGGGTTTGACCTGCTATTTATTCTGTTATTTTATTTCTAGTGTTATGAATTTTTATTCGATCGCATAGGTTTCTTTTTTGTTTCTTTTATCTCAGATACTGTATTATATTATTAGTATACTATTATAATTTTGAACTGTATTATTGCACTTCAAATACCATCATACAAACAATGTGGCCGCTGGTAAAATTAGATTTCCTTGTCAGACTGTATATACATTCATACATATAATCACGTTGATTAATCCCTGCATACATAATATATTTACATACATACATATTTTCACGCATCTACGTCCCTAACAGGATAGACAAAGACTATTGGGCCACCTGGAACGGGTGACAAATATCTTGCTTCACTCACACCCATTAACTTTCTCATACATGCTCTTCTATTCTTCACGCTACACCCGCCTTGAGAAGAATGACTCCAATTTGATCTGTATAATATATTAAAACATACATTTCTTTATTCCTTTTATAATACATAAGTGAATAGACATATAACTCCCTGGTAACTTTTAGCATAACTAACGGGGTTGTGATGTCATTAATATAAACTATAGGTTACTAGCTCATCGCCCTATAGATTCCCTTTACCCCTAGTCTCTCAATTGTAAATTAAGGTTAAAGTAATATTATTATGTTACAAGAATACCATACCCAAGAATACCGAAGAGATAAAAGAACATCAACAAATGCGTTTTAGCACAAACGCAGTTCAATATCAGATCGGGCCCTTACTCAACTAATTAACTTTGATAGCCACACAACTGCGTCGCTACTGCGTCACTTCTGCGTCTCGGCTGTAAAAGTGGCACTCTGCTAAAATTTTGGTCTGTCACAGTAGTACCTCAATAGCGAGTCAGTGGTGATTCAGTGGAAACTCAAAGTACTTAAAGTACTCAAAGCCTTAAACTAATTATTTTATCCACAGTATCAAATTACGGCCACTGAAGTATTACTGTATCGCTACTGAAGTAATACTGTGCCTAAAATGCAGTAGTGGAGTGAGGTCCCAGTAATAGTGAGAAGTTGGTAGTGGACTGTTATGTGTCAAATTTAACCTTTGAAATCGGCAAAATTATCAAATTTCGCTTAAGAACTGGGGAAATTAGTCAGCTTTGGTCATCCACTACCAACTTCAAACTATTACTGATCTGATATTGAACTGATATTTTGTAAAAAGCATTAGTGGACTAAGACCGTATATTATATAAACAAAGTATTACGTCTGTTACCTGACGTTTCGGCCATGTTGCAATGGCCTTGGTCACGGGTTAACATGGCCGAAACGTCGGGTAGCAAAGGTAATACTTTGCTTATAACATATACGCGGTAAGCCCGTTTTCTTGTAAAATGAATTAAAATCGCGAATGTCTCAAAAATATTATTATTATGTTAAATTTTCTTGAATAATGTATTATGTAACATTTAAAACTTCAATTATACATACACTTCACGACAATTCCCCTTGTGGGGTAGTCAGAAAAACACGTGTATATATCTGCTATAGTTATATAGTTCACGTGTATATATCTGCTATAGTTATAATTATTTGATATTGTATTGAAGTATAGAAGGATATCAAATTCAATGTATGAAACAAAAAAGTTAATATTCTTCACCATGGCCCTTACTCCACTAATGCACTGTAGGCACAATATTACTTCAGTATCGATACAGTAATACTTCAGTGACCGTAAATTGACACTTTGGCACATAATGGAGTGCGAAAAGTGTCAAATTACGGCCACCGAAGTATTACAGTATTGATACTGAAGTAATATTAATGGAGTAAGGCCTCAGGACCGAGTGAAAAAACCCATCACTACCTACTAATGATTTGGGCGGTAAAGTAGTGTATCTACGTATAATGTTGCTTAATTTAATTATGTAATAATAGAATAAGTTGAAAGCAATCTCTAGTCAAAATAATAAAAATAAGTTGTAGTATTTTGTTGTTTTATTTTCATAAACATACGCTTCACGACTTGTGTATACCACGAACCAAATATAAAGAGGACCCGGCGGAAGGAGCGGTCCTCGTTACGCGGTGCGGAGTCCAAATGGTGCGAAGTCTAAAAATGTGTACTAGAAAGAAGATACTTATGTTTTGTCTCACAAAATGCCGTGTTTTAATTGGTTGTAATATCTCCCCTCCATCCCGCGTACCTCGTGTATATGCGTGTAATGCCACGCTACTTTCCATACAAATATTGCGTAAGGCCCACTCCTCTTATTAATTACCATGGTGTATACACACTCACTTTTAGTAGTAAGAGGCTTGAGTGCCCATCTCCACACTTTCGGAGGCATGTTATGTATGGGTCAATTAAAGCTTACGTTTCACTAGATAGACAGCACCCAACGTGGTAGGTTGTGAACCGTATCACCGTATATAGGCACTGGCAATTATTTATCCCGGGGGATAGGCAGGTTTCCTCACGATGATTTCCCTCACCGTTGGTTGTTTTATTTTCATCAACACTTTCTTTCGTGACTATTATCCCTTTCGGGGTAGTCAGAGGTTTGAATGTCAACTCCGCAATAGCGAAGGTAGTAATTCTATGGCCACTTTAAACTGACTTTTAGCAATTTTGCATTGGAATGGTGAATATTCTCTTACATACAAACAAACTATTCTGTTTTTTACTACGCACACCCGCCTTGAGAAGAATGTCTCCAATTTGATCTGTAAAGTTCCAACGGATCATTATTTAAATTTTGGCGAAATTTGTTATATTAAACAAATGAAAAAAGGACAATTGCGATCATGACCATTAACCCTTGCGGGGTAGTCAGGGGTTCAGGTTTCCATCTCAATAATCGCAGAGATAGTAATTCTATGGCCTCCTTCAACTCACGTGTTGATCAGATAGTCAGTACTCAATGTGACAGGTGGTAGACCTTGTCGTCATTTACGAGCACTGAATATTACAACAAACAATTATTATCCGAGTGAGTATGAGGAGGTGTATGATTGTCAATGAAGCGAAAGTAGTTATCAGGATCTGAACAGATGGGGACCCGTGATCTCTGCCTATCCTTCTACAGGGAATTAGCTGTGATGTGTACTTATATTTGTATGTTTGACTATTACATGTTCAGGGAACAGGTAGGTAGCCTCACGATGTTTTCCCTCACCGTAGTATTCGACGCACTTCGTAAATGTATTTTTATTACTATTAGAAATAAAACAACACATTTTAATAACCCATTTGTTTATTTTTTAACAAAGTTTCATATAGTCGACTAATGAAATAACTATGTAAACACCCTTAACCTATTGAATAAAAATTTTCTATACTAAGGTACAGAACAAAAGTGTATAAAAAATAACTATATCGTTATAATTTTAACAAAGCCAAAATAAATAATTAGCTTGATATCTGCCGTCGTACGAGAGAAGGGCACATCTATCATTATGGTCAAACTGAGATAATTGAGATTAAAGTTTTTACCATATTCTGCTTCATAGTGTGGAAACCTATTGTATGCCTATGGTATCTCCGAATTCCTTCAAGATAACATTCAACAATAAAATGAGCAGATGTGCCTTTTTTATGACTCTAAATATGTAAGTATACTTTAAAAAAAATGTTAGTTGTGCCCTTTTTTATTACGACAGCAGATATAAATATTTAGGTCATATTTAAGATATCTTAAATGTAATGCTATGAATATAGTAACAATAAATTGAAATTAAAACTTCAAACATTCACGGTCCTTGTCTCGCCTATCTCTCCCTAATTGCTGAAAATAATCCCTAAACGGGACAAATATATATTGTACAATTTCTTTTTAGTTGTTAATGTTTGAATAAACTGTGTGTGCAATACACGAACCAAATATAAACAGGACCCGGCGTAAGGAACGGTCCCCGTTACGCGGTGCGGAGTCCAAATGGCGTGTTTTAATTGGTACGGAGTCTAAAAATGTAGTAGGAAGGTACCTAATTTGATTGGCCGATGCCGTGTTTTGATTGGTTGTAATATCTCCCCTCCATCCCGCGTACCTCGTTTCACCCCGCGTAATGCCACGCTAGTTTCCACACAAATATTGCGTAAGGCCCACTCGTCTTATTAATTACTCCATGGTGCAATAAAAGAATAAATAAATTAAATAAATTAGTAACAATTTTCAAACACAATAAGAGTTTTGTAAATCAGGTGTCTGTTTGCCTGCAGATGGGTAGATTGAGATCATTAATAACACTTCATTTTATTGAAAAACTAATTTTTCATTATCATTCATACATCTTAACATACTCAATTGTTATAGGTACTTCTAAGACCATTATTTTACAGTATGTCTTCTATTTTAGATATATAATGTCTTTTTAAATTTTATATTTTACAAAACAAACGTGTTCTCGACCCTTAACCCTTGCGGGGTAGTCAGAGGTTCAGGTGTCCATCTCTGCAATTGCAATGGTAGTAATTCTATGGCCACCTCGAACCCACGTGTTGACCAAGTCAGTACTCAATGTGACAAGTGGTAAGCCATGTCACCATTTACAAGCACTAACTATTAGGTTTCCTCACAATGTTTCCCCTCACCGTAGTATTTGACAATTTCTTTATTATTGTCTTCTATTTTACTGGGTAGATATAAGCTATCCGCGTTAGGTAAATAGTGACCTCATGATATTCAGAGGTTAAACTGGCCAATAAGACGTTAGTTAATGAGAAAACAAGTCACATTAACCAATTGCAGACAACCATTGTCACGTCTCATTGGTCAAATCATAGGGACATGATGGTATCTCTATTTTAATGCAAATATGCTTTAGATTTACATTTTTACTACATAACACTCAATGTGACATGTAAAATATGTAGCTATGTACTTGACTATCGCCTATCTATGTTAACAATTGCCTATCTAGAAGAATAGGCAGATTACCTCACTATTATAGTGTAGTAACATACCTTTCCATAATTTTCCTAAGAATTTTTAAGTATCATACATAAATATTATGTATTACAGACATTTTACTAGTAATTTATTTATTTCAAGTATTTTTTGATATAATTCTTTATTCCTATATATACATATAAATGTACGTTCACTATAAATTTTGCCACTAGATGTCGTTAATATCACTCTGAAAAAGATAAAAGATTAAACAAGATAAATAAATACATGAAATTTAAACATGTGTTTTTCATTTACATACATAATTTACAAGGGAAAACATCATGAGGAAACCTACCTATGATGACTACAGATTTACACATACTCCTTTCATCTTATACAGTGGATAGAATGTTAAAGATATTATATTAACTCTCTAATCACCTTTAGCAGTACATATAGATTTGACGACCTCCGTGGTGCAATTGGTTAGCCGCTTGAACGCTAATCGTGAGGTCCCAGATTTGATTCCCAGTCTGGTCGTTGATTATATATGCTACATATGTATTTATCTATACATAATAAGTATATATTTCTCAAATATACGTTGACTAGTACCCTAAAAACAAGTCTTAAATGTACATACCAAGGGGCTAGTTCAATTGGTGTAATAATGGCCAATAATAATTATTATTATATATGGAATATTGCTGAGGTTTACATTTAGTTGCTAGCCCATCGCCCAATAGATTCAATTTACTCCGTTACTTAAACACCTTTTATGACATATCTTGAAGAGAAGCAGGCAAGTCTTACTTACCAAAATAGTACAGAAAAATTATCATACATACATATCACATGTATTTCCATACAGAAGAATAAACAGAGATCATAAATTGCTATTTTTCCTATTAGCATACAACTTCAACTTCATTAACAATCATACACACTCTACAGCTATAGCTACATTTATGATCATACTTACCTTAATTTCACACCGTACTATCCAGCCTCAAAATCGTAACATTCTCAACGTATTTATACGGAACTAGCTCGTTAAAATCTCTTTTCCAACTGTGTACGTATTCCAACACCGCCAACTTTTTAGGCATTGCTGCTACAACGGTGTGACCGTTTTGAGACTCCATTACGTCTATCTGTATTACTGGACATAGATCGGATAGGACCGGACAATCTTGACGTTCCATGAAATTGTACTGTTTCACTGGTTCTGCGTTGAATAGGTCTAATTCACCGTTGTTGTAGGGTGCATAGTAAATCCGTAGCACACCCCAGTTGGAGCCTACGAATACTGCGTCTCCGTAGATTCGTACTACGATTATATCTCGTAGCGGACCTTCTGGGATTGTGTGGTTGTAGGTATACATCCATTGGAAGTAGACTCGCCAGTCTAAATCACCGAGAAAGTTGTATTCGTTAAGTACATTGAGTAAATTGACGTTGGAATTCAAGGTACATGTTAGTATTAACTCGTTACCGATTAATGTATATATGTTCCGTTCGAACGTTAGTATGTGTAACATATCTTTTGAATAACTTATACACATAATATTCTCTGGACTACGTTTTATTACCGTTTGATCTAGTTTTTCTTTATTCAGGTCTATTTTTATTATATCATCGTTCACCGAGACGCAGTATACGTGATTGTCGGTTAGAATAAAGGATTTTATGTCTTCAAACATCGCGTTTGATTCCATTAGAGGACCGTATGCTATTTTACGCACTATATACAGTTGAAATTGGTATCCTAAAGCCACGATTGTGTCATTATTTTCCATATACCGTAAATAGTTGCCGTATATAGGTCCTCGTCGCGATACCTTCATGGTTTCGATGTCATAGTAACATATACAGTTGCGTTTTAAGACTCCAATCAAACCATTTTGCAATACTTTAAAATCCAGTATTACTTCTGAAAGATAGGACGCTACTGCGAATTCGTCCCGCGTTTCTCTAGCTAGAGGCAATTTGGGCCACAGGGTCAACGATTTGTACACATTATACCAGTTTAAGTTAGATCGACATTTTATCCGCGCGGTTTTGTAAATTTCCCTGAAGTCATTTCGGCAGTGTTCCCGCCATAACATCTCGCTTCTTTGCAGCTCGTCGATCACGTTTCGCCATCTCTGGCAAACCACGCGGCAGTTTATGAGCTCTTTCGCTTGTAAATGGGCGAAAATGCAACATAGAAGTTCAGCGGGCAAGCGATGAAAATGGCAAAAAATTTCGTCGCACATTGTTTATCACTGCAATGCAAGCTTATTTCAAAGGCAAGGAACACGTTTGTAAAAATTTTACACAGATATTAAAAGCGCATTGTCCATTTTTACCCTTTTGCGTCGTTTTATTTCATAATCGTACTACTTTCACTCTTTGATACAAAAACATACAAAACCAAGTTACGAACTGCTGTTTTCTATTGACAAAACATTGAAGGGAAACAGTCGGTGTTGCCAGACTTACTGTCCTTAAATTGCATAAATTTATAACTTCATGTTATTGTTAGTTATTGAAATTAGTATATAAAGGGAACATAATAAAGCTAGCCTACCCTTGAACTTTACCTCATATTGCCTTCATAGTCTCACCAAAGTTCTCTTTACAAAAAATGATCTGGTATATTGTGTTGTAAATAGAAAAGTATTATATTTCTGAGCCCCTAGCCAAGTGGGAAAGGTGCGTTGTATCGATTCAACATGTAAGTTCATGACCGAATTATTATGTCATTTTGTATAAGACTGAGTTTTCAAATAAACACAGAATTAATTGTTTGATTAAGGGCAAAGATTCAGTTTTTTTCTGTTTCAAAATTTCTTTTTGCGTTTTATATTTAAATTACTGAGGGATTATAGTTATATTAATTGATTTATTTTCTACTTGAAGTTCAGAACCTTACCTTAAATTCATCTTTTGCTTCTTCAACTCCTCTTTGAACTTAAGAATCCAACAAGTTAAATACTTTGAGGCAGTCGTTTGCGTTTTTATTTTGTTTTTGAAACCAATAGTTGTCGTTCTAACATAAAAGACAAGTCTAAATAAATTGTCAAGCGATCAGTGCAATCAGTGTATACGCTAATAACAAGCCAAGGCCTTATATACTGTATAGTATTATATTATCTGTGCCAAGGCATAATTTATGAGAAAAATATTTAATTCATAGGAAGATACTATATAAAACGAAAAGCCGCAAACGAAAAACAATGAATTGTTCAGATTATTTTACTTAGAATGAGGTGCAAGCTGTACATTAGTTTTGATAACCTTATTGTAATGTTATTTTTAATATTCCCTATAATCTTTCATAAAATTATGAATTTGTTGTAACACTAAAATTCAGATATTTGATAGTTTTATCTTTCAAATTGTACACATACTTGTTCTAGTTAAAAATAATAATAAACACAAAGTGTGATCATAAATTTTGAATTGATTATCTATGTAATATATTATGAACTTAAAATTTCACAAGTAAATAAAAGCTTCACTTTTTTAGTCAATCATAAAAATAATAATATATTTAATTAAAAAACCTAGTACATAAATGATGTTACAGGTAATCCTGAGTATTTCTAGTTGAAACATGACTAGTTCAAAATGACGCTAAAGTGACATTCGTGTATGTCAATAACAGTTAAATTCAAACCTCAGTTCAAATGGTTCAAACTGCATACCGTTGATCGCTAAATAATTTTCTGTTCTCCTAAATAAATGTTGAATTAGTACAAAAAGACAATGGCTGGATTTAATAAACTAAACAGTGCTTGTGCTAACTTCGACGATGACTTGAAGAGTCTTGCTGCTGGTTTATTCACAGCAAAAATTCCAACAACATTAGAAGAAGAGGTAGTGAATAAAACTAGAGACTTAAATCTTTTTTCCTCTAAATATCATCTTGTGAACGCTAAGAATGCTGCTAGTAAGTACTATTACACCTACGTTGTACCCAAATACTGTATGTTTATTTCTATAGCTATTCGTAGACGTTAAAAGAAAACTAACTACCTTTCGTTGTTCCTGCATGTCATAGGAGCTTGCTAAAGAAGTAGTGCTGAATTGATATATTGGGAGATGGGCTAGCAATCTGTCACCATAATTATATTTCGAATATGGTATAGGCAAAAAACCCTGATAGTTTTTTATTCATCTTCTTTTATGGTTGGATACTTGATTATATTTGATAAGATGGTTAGATTCTTGAGAAAACACTTTATTTAGTACTTGTACCTTGTAATATAGAACACCACCAGTCATGAGTCCTGGGCCCTTACTCCACTAATTTATTTTAGCCACAATATTACTTCAGTATTGATACTGTAATACTTCAGTGGCCGTAATTTGACACTTTTGGCACTCCACTAACAAATCTTGGCTACTGAAGCACTATCCAACTGTCTGCTAAAGAAGTGACTTTAGTCTTCTAATCAATGAACTACTTAGTCTCCATAATAATTAATGTGAAATAACACACACTTAATACTTGTGTATACACACTCTGTTTTTTATTACATTGGGGTAGTAGGGTCGTGTCCAACTTAGAAATTTTGAAGGCATATTAGGTATGGGCCACTCAGAGCCTGTGTTTCACTAGATAGACAGCACCCAACGTGATAGGTAGTAAACCGTATCGCAGTATACGGGTACTGGCTTTTACCTATCCCAAGGAATAGGCAGGTTTCCTCCTGATGTTTTCCCCTCACCAGTAGTGACTGTAAATTATGTAAGTAAATGAAAATCATGTTTTTATATTTCATTAATATGTACATGCCAGAGCCAGGATTCGAACCTATGAACTCCAATAAGAAGTCAGAGGTCTTCCCTACTATGCTACAGCCGCTTTAATCAAAATTTCTGTTGTGAAATGTACGTTTTATATTAGCATTCTCGAACCCACATGGAGATCAAATAGTAAGTACTCAATGTGACAGGTAGTAAGCCATGTCGCCATTTACAAGCACTAACTATTACCTGGTTGGGGAATAGGTAGGTTTCCTCACTATGTTTTTCCTCACCGTAATATTTGACGGTATTTTTGTACATTGTACTATTTTGAAAGCCAATTATATAAAAGCCTTGAATTAAATAGTAACAACATATAATATTATACTTAGACTTATTTTTAGATATTTTATTTTTGTATGTTTTATTGAATTGCAATTACAAGCAAGTGTAGTTTCATGTTAGGCTTAGTTTAGTTTGTAGGGCTCCGTGGTTTCCGCAATTAGTCCCCACTGGGACCATTTTGCGTGATGTCGCTGACTATTCCAGCCAGCCCAGCACCCGCCAGAAGCGCAGAAGACGCCTAGTGTCTTCACAGGCTTCCCGAAGCGACCCCGGTTTCCCAAGGATTTTAGCCCGTTCTTCAGCCTCGGCCCAGCACTCCAGGACAACGTGGCCAATGGTTTCAGTGGAGTCAATGCAGCCCCTGCACAGAGGGCTATCCGTGATTCCGAGCTTGTATAGGTGCCCGTTTAGTCTGCAATGGCCGGTGATATTTTCGGTCATCACACGCAGTTCTCTTCTCGTTAGTTGAAGTAATTTGTTCATTAATTTGGGGGCCAACTCCGGAAAAACTTCCTTTGAATGGCTCGAGCCATCGAGTTCCCTCCATCTCAAATTTTGTTGTTCCCTGGTCCAGGTTCTTATGCATGATCTGAACTTGCTAAAGGGTAGGGGCAACAAAGGCTCCGGAGCCACCAAGGCCGCCCCCGCGCCCCTTCTTGCAAGCTCATCCGCTGCGTCGTTCCCAAGTGATCCACTATGCCCTCTAATCCACTGCAGTGTCACACTATTCATAATGGACACCTTGGTAAGCTGGAGATGACACTTGTGTATTAGCTTTGATATTATTGTCGTACTGGACAGCGCCATCAAAACGGAAGCGCTGTCCGAGACCACCTTTATGTGGTATCCCTTGAGTCCACGTCGCAGAACGGCGACCGCCGCTTCGATAATTGCCACACATTCACATTGGAATATGGAGCTGTGACAGAGATGGAGCCCAGAGACAGTGATATATTTATGTTGAGATCTATTGAGTATATACCTGCTCCAGTGCCATTATGGCTCCAAGACCTCTCTGGAATCTTTAAAGTTTCTGTACCACCGTGGACAATTCAGTTCTTTGCCACCAGACGATTGAACCATAAGCCACTACGGGCTGGATCCACTTGGTAATTTCAGGTTTGAGGCCCCATGTTTTGCCTATAAGCCGTTTGCACTGGAAGAAGAGCCCGCAGGCCCTTGCGAGCTTCCTGTCCAGATGCTTGTTCCAGCGTAAGTTGTCATCAAGAATTATCCCCCCCATTACTTAAGTACATTAAACATAAAAGAAACATAAAATATAATTGTACTAACACACACACTTCTTCATTACAGTGCTGCCGCAAACCCAAACCAAAGTCCAGAACGGTGCAGACGTAATGTCCGATTACGAGGACTGTGCGCAACGTAAAGTGCTAGAGAGGTTGTTCGTTAAATGCGTAACGCAAAGTCGAGCTGTACGTGAATTGATAACTTCGTCCGACAGTATTCTGAGTCCGGAAGCACGGGATAGGAAACAGTAAGGATTTGATATCTATGTACATACAAATATTTTTCATTTTACATACATACATACATACACATCACGCCTCATTCCGTGTAGAGGGTTAGGCAGAGATCACGGATACCCATTTGTCCTGATCCTGCCAGACCACTTTCGCTTCATTGACATTTATACATCCTCTCATACACTCTCAGCGGTTATAGGTGTCTATCTGACTGTTATATGTCTTATTAGGCCGGCCCCTACGTAACCGCCCTTCCACTTCACTCATATATATTCCTTCTGTCAATCTGCTATCATTCATCCGCATAACATGTCCAAACCATCGAAGCATGCTCTTTTCAATCTTAGTCACTACGACTTCTTTCAAACCCCAACCTTCCCTGTTCATTTTCATTCTCAGATAGAACCATTGAATGTACAGTTTTGTTGTAGTAATATATTTGGGACACTATTACACCAATTGAACTACCCCATTGGTAAGTTCATTTAAGACTTGTGTTAAAGGTACGTCAACGTCAACGTACATTTAACAAATTATATTAATTATATATAATGCACATATAGTATATAAAATCAAATCAGGAATCAAACCTTGACCTCACTATTAGGATTCAGGTGGTTAACCAATCGCGCCACAGAATTCGTTGTAGTTATAGTACAGAATGTTTTTTTGTTTGATTCAAAATACATATTATATTTAATAGCTTGTACATTTGTTAGCTTAACTAAATAAAATTGAAATTATATTTAGGGCATCCCACGTTAGCCTGGGACGTAAAAAGAACGCTAACTAGCCTATGTCGTAAGAGGCGACTAAGGGACTAGGGGTCAATAAAATAAATTTGGTGATGGGCTAGAAACCTGTCAACTGTTCCATTATGACATCGCAATCCCTATATTCATGCTAATAAGTTTGCTGTATATGAATGTATGTCATTCAAATACTCTCCACTCCACAGCACAATACTCAATCGTCTCCTCAAACTAAAAGCTAAAGACTATGAACTACACGTTTGTGACGGTATCTACGAAGCCAGGCAAGTAGAGTACGCTGAAACGAGAGCTCTATGGGACAAAGTGGTCGGAGAATTACGGTATATGAGAGCCAATGTGCATATGGTGGATAGTGATGATGAAGACGGACCGTTGTACAGGTAATATATGCATGTATTTATACAAACATTGTGAAGAAACCTGCCTGTAGGATCCACTGTGTCGTACAGGAAAAGATAAAGCTTCCTACCTGGGCAGGTGTTCGTACAGGCTAATGGCCTGACTTGGGAATTTCTATATATTTTGTTTTTGTTAGATATTTCAAATTGCGCGTTCTAGGATATTGATTTTTGTAATTATTATTTTATTTCTTGCTGGCGTCATCTGTGCTAATTATGTTTTAACTAATTGCGACTTTGGTTTCTTTCTGTGTGGCGCTCTAGAAATCGCCACATGCCTATCCTAGCAGGCAGTGAACTGCATAGCAGTTAAAGCCACTTGCTATTATCTATCCCGAGGGATAGGCGGGATTCCTCACGATTTTTTTATTCACCGTTAGCGACTGTAAATTATGTACGTAAATGAAAAACACAATAAATTTCATACATTGTTACATGCCAGAGCCGGGGTTCGAACCTAGGACCTCTAATACGAAGGCAGTGGTTTTACCTACTAGGCTTCAACCTCTTTTTTCACATAAATTAATGTAATATGTAGTAGTAACTTAAGAAACGTTAAAATGAGGGTAGACGGTGAATCTAACTCATTTGTATGGAGGCGTAGACAAGTTGTTTGCTCAGTTGACCCGTGGCTATGGCTATTGCAACATGGCTGAAAAGTCGGGTAACAAATGTTATACTTTGTTTATAAAATATAAGCGATAAGTCCCGTTTTGTTGTAGAATGAATAAAAATCGCGAGTCTTTCAAAATAATATAATGTACCTACATACGTACATGCATACGTGTTCACGACTATTAACCCTTGCGGAGTAGTCAGAGGTTCATGTGCCCATCTCCACAATAGCGATGGAAGTAATTCTACGGCCACCTCGAACTTACATTGGCAAGATAGTCAGCACTCAATGTGACAGGTGCCAAGCCATGTCGCCATTTACAAGCACTAATTATTACCGGTTCAGGGAACAGGTAGGTTTCTTCACGATGTTTTTCCTCACCGTAGTATTCAATGCATTTATGTACGACAACCTCCGTGGCGCGATTGGTAAACCACTTGAACGCTAATCGTGAGGTCTCTGTTTGATTCCCGGTGGAGGCAGAGTTAAGAACTACGCTTTTCTTCTCCTTTCCAGTCTGGTCGTTGATTATATACATATACTATATATGTATTTACCTATGTATAGTAATTATATATTTCTTAAATATACTTTGACTAGTACCGTTAACACAAGTTTTAAATGAACATACCAAGGGGCTAGTTCAATTGGTGTAATAATGTCCCAAATATTATTATAACATATATTATTATACGTATGGTTACTCAACCGTCTGACTACCATAAATTTATAGTTTTAAGAGATTCGCGATTTATACTTATGATTAATAACTAACGGGACTTATCGCGTAAGTTTTTATATAATAACTTACGCGATAAGTCCCGTTATATACTAATCATACCTATTTAATCTATTATCACCTATTACAGGAAACTGCAAGGCCTGATTTCCAAAATGGAATTGATGAGGTTCCTAATCTCGAACTTAGTGACAGCCCGTACTTCAAACTACGATTGGCTAACGGACCGAGACAATAGAGCCAGTTCCTTACAGTATATGAGTCAACGAAATACTATGGATATGTTCTTAGGTTAGTTTAGTTATACACTGCGGTTATAGGTACTTCTAACGTCACTATTTGCCAATATGGCGTCGATCTATTTTTATTGAGTGTTATGTTTTCATTTTATATAGAGCATAAAAGTATAATACCTAGATAACACCCAAACTATTGTAACAATTCTTCTATAATTGTTACTTAAGCTGTAAAGTTTTAATCTCAATTGTCACAATAATATTCAGTAAGGGAACATTATAATGAATGTACCAATTATGATTATGATCATTTAACTTCTGATTACCCTGCATATGATATCCTTTGCTTATCTCACTGTATGACGGGCTAGAAACCTGTCACTTATATTCCACATTAATGTGATTGAATTACCAATATATACATCACACCCGTTTCCCTACATAGCCTTAAGTAGACAACACAGATACCCATTTGCCTCGATTCTGACAAGCCACTTCTGCTTTATTGACATTCAAACACCTCCTCATACAATATTCCTAATCTCAAACCTAGTGACAGCCCGAACTTCGAACTACGATTGGTTGACGGACCGAGATAATAGAGCTAGTTCCTTACAGTATATGAGTGAACGGAATACTATGGATATGTTCTTAGGATAGTTTAGTTATACACACGGCGGTTATAGGTACTTCTAACGACACCCTTTTTCTTATTGGGTCACCTACGTAACCGCCCTTCCACTTCATTCATATATATTCCTTTTGTCAATCTACTATCATTGATTATAAGATAGTTGATGTATAAGTATAACCGCCGAGTGTGTATGAGGAGGTGTATGAGTGTCAATGAAGCAAGAGATTTGTCACCCGTTCCAGGTGGCCTAATAGTCTCTGTCTATACTTTTAGGGACGTAGAGGCGTGAATACATGTTTCTCCAACTAGCTGCCGTTCTTACCGGCATGTCGTAAGAGGCGACTAAGGGAATAGGGGTATAAGGAGCCAGTTTCTTACAGTATATGAGTCAGCGGAATACTATGGATATGTTCTTACGATAGGCATAACTGTGTAATCAGAATAGTCAATAGTCTACTACATGACAACAGACGAAAAAGACAAGTTCACGAGCATTAACCCTTGCCAGAGTCAGAGGTTCAGTTGTCCATCTCCGCAATTGCGAAAGTAGTTCTATGGCCACCTCGAACCCACGTGTTTACCAAGTCAGTACTCAATGTGACAGGTGGTAAGCCATATCGCCATTTACAAGCACTGACTATATGGTTACAATATACATACACATCACACCTGATTCCCTGTAGAGGGGTAGGCAGAGATAACGGAACCCCATTTGTCCCACTGACAGAACACTTTCGCTTCATTGACATTCATACATCCTCTCATACACTCTCGGCGGTTATAGGTACTCCTAACGTTATGGTTACAAGTGGGTTCAAATCGCAATTTGATTAAAATATATACATTAGGAATGAAATTTGTCATTTACATTTTCTACACATTATTGATTTTTGACTGTGTGAAAAGTGGGTTCCATGAGATAAATTGACTACTTCGTAATTGAAGAGATATGATCTTCAGACTATCCTGCCAGGGTTAATGGTTAAGAAAATGTTGGTTTTTTTAAGATAAGGCTATTCTTTGGTATAGGCAATAGTCAGTGACTACCAGCAAAACAGGTTGACTGCTGACTATTTGCCTGATGTTAGTATGGATATGTTCATGGGATAGTTAAGATATACACACGGTTATAGATAATTCTAACGCCGCCCTTTTTCAATATAGTATTTATATGTCTTATTATATGTCATATTCATGCTAAAAAGAGACCTATGAGCTATTAAGTCTTAAATGTACTTTGCAAGAGGCTAGTTCAATTGGTGTAATAGTGTCCTACAATATTCTTTCCTGTTCTTTGGGATAGATAATAGCCAGTGCCTGTATACACATAAAATATTTCTATCTCGATTGCTGACAAATTACTGTCGATATATTAAAAAAAGGTGAAGTTAGAAGTACCTATAACCGCCGAGTGTGTGTGTCAATGAAGCAAATAAGGTGTGCTAGGATCTAAAAATTCTTCGTGATTTCTGCCTACCCCTCTGAAAGGAAACTGGCGTGGTGTGTACGTATTTATGTAATAGTTGGTATTAATGTTTTGACTGTATTAAAATTAAGTAGTTTTAAGTAAATAAAGAACTTTACAAAAGATTTCATTTTTCATTTCAATCCCATGCTAGCTGGGACGTAAAAAGAATGCTAACTAGCTGCCGTTCTTCACGACATGATGTAGAAGGCGACAAAGGGTCTGGGGGTAAATATAATCTATTGGGCGATGGGCTAGCAATCTGTATGTAACTGACTCTTCAATGGTTTGCCTGGATAGTAACTATGAATCTAGAATCCATGATCACTGCCTACACCTTTTATATGTGTTATTGTAATGCATGTAGTACTAATAGCTTAATAAATAAGACATTTTTAAAAATCTGTTTATTCATAAATTGACGACCTCCGTGGCGTGATCGGTTAGACGCCTGAACGCTAATCGTGAGGTCCCAAAGATTCCCAGTGGAGGCAGAGTTAACAACTACGCTTTTGTACTGCTTTCTAGTCTGTTCGTTGATTATATATGCTCTTTATGTATTTATCTATATATTATATGTATATATTTCTTAAAAATACGTTGACTAGTACCCTTAACACAAGTCTTAAATGTACTTACCAAGGGGCTAGTTCAATTGGTGTAAAGTCCTACAATATTATTATAAATAAAACATATTTTATTACAACAATTCTTTATTAATTTCACATTTATCATGCAATATTTTACAGTAGATATAGGTACATATGGACACTTATAAAACTACATATATATCAATCTTAGTTATATTTTTATCTATTTATGTATCAGTGCTAGCTCGGACGTCAGTTTTTACATCTAGTTAACTGGAGCTTTTTTTATTAATGGCACACTGGACACTACTTCAGACAGTTTCCGAATCGGGTGCTGCCGGAGGACCAGTGATGCAGCCTAGCTGCATCGTATACCTACTGAGGCAGCACCTTTTCACTGCATCAATGGTTATTTTTTCCATGTTTGTGTTTTGAATTGTAGTGAATAAAGTTTCTTTCTTTCTTACTTATATGTGTAAATAACAACAAAAAGACAAACGCGTTCACGACCATTAACCTTTGAAGGCTATTTCAGGTGTCCATCTCCGCAATTGCGAAGGTAGTAATTCTATGGACACCTCGAACTCACGTGTTGATCAGATAGTCGGTACTGAATGTGACAGGTGGTAAGCCATGGCGCCATTTACAAGCACTGACTATTATTAACTGTTCGGGGAACAAGTAGGTTTTCTCACGATATTTTCCTTACCGCAGTGATATTTCAAATTGTGTTTTAATAACGAAATCGTACATGAAAATTCATTAAACTTCATTGGTACATTCTCAAGCGAGATTTTAACCCTGTACCCACTGATACAGAGTCCAGCCCCAAACAACTGAGCTACGTCAATTTTTTGTGTTATTTTTGTATGTAAGTGTATAAAATAAATTTTATTTTAGTTAAGATTGTTAAATTGTATTGTTAGGGTGACGTACATTGAAAGTAAAATAAAAAATAATATTTCTTTGCAATCTGTGTTAGATCTAAGTTGTATTAAGTCTTCGTATGTGTTTTGTAGTTTTAAAATTAACTTATTTATTATTGTTAAAGGTCGTGTTTGTATTTATGCCTGCTAGATAGATCGATGACCTGAAAAAGGTCGCTGGTAGTGGTTGGCTGAGGGCCACGAGTGATCGTGTTTTGTGGCGTAACCTTGGGGAGGCCTACGTCCAGCAGTGGACTGACATAGGCTGATTGATTGATGTATTTATCTATGTCAATACGTCCTAAACTAGCACTGTACCCACTTAAGAGTCGTTAAAAGTGACTGCAGAGCTAGTATACATTAATCCTTGGGCACACGGCGTGTTGGCAATCATATCCTGGACTCGGCCTCTGAAATAAAAATATTGTTTTAAATTAATTTAGTACGTAAATAATAATGTAGGACACTATTACACCAATTCAAATAGCCCTTTGGTAAGTAGATTTAAGACTTGCGTAGCATACTTTTTATATTTCAGACTAGCACGAGATTTTTAACATACATACATACACATCACGCCTGATTCCCTGTAGAGTGGTAGGCAGAGATCACGGATCCCCATTTGTCCTGATCCTGACAGACCACTTTCGCTTAACTGACATTCATACATCTTCTCATACACTCTCGGCGATTATAGGTACACCTAACGTCACCTTTTTAACAATTCCCCATTATTCATACTAAAAGTGACCTAGGAAATACGAGTATTATCGTCTTCAAGTTTCTATTAATCCCGAAAGGGATTAAAGGAAGTGAATGTATGTAAGCGTTTCGCCTCTCAGAACCAAATAAAGATAACTTCTCTCCACCCCGAAAGTGATTCATGGACGCGAATGTTTATGTTTAAGGGTATTGTTCGCGGAAATGACGGAAACGATTAGAGTATCAACCACACAGCGGCACGATCAACATTAGCTCCCACGAAATAATTCGTGAAAATTCCATCTACGGAGCTATAGCCCTGAAAAGTGTTAGTGTTAATCAGCACTACAGCCTTTAGCCATATAAATGTTTGCAACAAGTTACACCAAGGATTTCGGGAGATATCCAGAGTTTTCCTGTGTGATAGATGACAGGTGATTTCTTCTTTAAGGACGACGTGAGCAGAGATTAAACAGGTCAGATTCAACAAAACACCAGAGTGTCTTTCTTTTGAGCCATAAATCATTAAGATCCGCCAAGAATTGCCGAAGTCATTGGGGTTCAAAGTTTCCATACTAAAGGCACAGTGTCGTCATCACATCGTCGACGTACACGGAGACGACGTTCAACCTCCACATTGCGCTGGCCTGTCAGTCAGAGCGTAAGACAGCGCCAAATCGTCAGCTGTCATCGTGACTGTCTTGAGTCAAGTGTCAAATACAGAAAATTGGCATTGTCATATTAGCTGCCAAGTGTTAAGTCACCTAAGTTCAGTCACCTGTCAGATGAGGTATAGACACTGACAACATCACACCATCACAACAAACAAAAAAAACCCGACCATTTGTTCAATACACCTGGAGTGAGTTGGACCTCCCCAAGAAATTACCGGAATCACCTGGGGCAAATTGGGCCCTCATTGCACAATACCCGTCAAAATCTTTACCTCTCCCAAACCCTTCCTCACCTTTCCGGTATCCTAGGATCCCGTGCCAGCAGACCTTGAACTTGGGCTCATTTAAAGGGCTCAAAGAGAACTTTCACCAGGACCTGCCAAAGTTGAGGGATCCTCTACAGGAAGATTACCTGGGGCAATTTGGGCCCCCTACCAAACAACACCAGACGGAAACTCCCCCACGCCCCAAAAGAGAAGTTTCAAGAGTTAAATATCAATAATTACGTAAATATATCCGTATAAAGTTGAGAAATAAATAATCGTTATTAATGCTTTTCCTTACCTGTATATAAAGAAGTTATATTCATTGGGATTCAACCGGGAGTATATGTAGCGAGGCAGTCTATTCGCCATCACCCATACTTCATCATCTGTCACGTGCAGATCTGAAATGACAACACATACACGTTTTTGACTATTAATCATTATGGGATAGTCAGAGGTTTAACACTACACACTAGCATTTCATAGTAATTCAAACGTGTAATGTAGAACCAGATGGACTGATGACCTGAAAAAGGTCGCTGGTAGTGGTTGGCTGAGGGCCACGAGCGATCGTATTTTGTGGCGTTACTTTAGGGAGGCCTACGTCCAGCAGTGGACTGTCATAGGCTGATTGATTGATTGATGTAGAACCTATATTTAATAAAGCATTTATTTACAGCCACAAAAGTATACACAATACATATTTACAAATTGAGCTTACAAACTAGGGGGTATAGCTTGTGCATGCTATTGTCGCAGCAAAAGGGTTCCAACTCAGCTGGGTATGTTACGTTTGGTGGCGAACGCAACGCTGGTCTTATGTCAGAACCAACAAGAGGGCAGATAGCAGATATATTTCACCAGATAGCCAGCACCCAATGTGACAGATAGTGTAATTAGACTATTATTGTTGTATTGTCACTGTATTAAGACACTGGCTATCTATAAAAATATCTATATATAAATAGCTATATATAAAAATATCTATAAATATTCAATGTTAATCACTCACAACCCCTATGTAGTTTTAAAGTAACAAGGAATAATAAGAAATGAAATAAATTGATTAATTAAAGCGGCTGTAGTCCAGTGGGTAAGATCTCCGACTTCGTATTAGAGGTCCTAGATTCGAATCCCGGCTCTGGCATGCACAAATAAATGAAATTTAAATGTGTTTTGCATTTACGTACATAATTTATAGTCACTAAAGGTAAAGGGAAACTACGTGAGGAAACCTGCCTATCCCTCATGGTAGGTAATAGACAGTGTCTATATGGTTCACAACCTATCACGTTGGGTGCTGTCTATCTAGTGAAACTCGGGCTTTGAGTGAGTATGTATGTATGGCATAATCATGCTTCGACGACCTCCGTGGCGCGATGGTCCTATAGTCGCCTCCTATAATTCCGAGAATGGCAGCTAGTTAGCATGGCAGCTATCGGTTAGACACCTGAACTCTAATCGTGAGGTCTCGGGTTCGATTCCCGGTGAAGGCAGAGTTAAGATCTACGCTTTTCTACTGCTTTCCAGTCTGGTTGTTGATTATATATGCTATACTTGTATTTATCTATGTAAAATAACTATATATTCCTTAAATATACGTTGACTAGTACCCTTAACACAAGTCTTAAATGAACTTACTACGGGGCTAGTACAATTGGTGTAATAATGTCCAAATATTACATCATACACACCTGAAGGATACTCCAACCCTTGCGAATCTTGAGCCAGTATAGCAATATTAGCAGAGCTAAGCGGCGAGGCACTATTCCAACAAGACACTCCATTTCTGGCAATTTCATTGAAGAATATAACTCCGGTTCTTTGATGGAATCCGTGCATGGTCGACTGGCTGTCCTGGCCTCTGTCTCCTAACATCTGGTGTGGGGAGAGAGGTCATGTTAAATTGGTTTTGTTTTCAGTAATTCGACGTAGCTCAGTTGTTTGGGGCTTGACTCTGTATCAGTGGTTCCGCTTGAGCATGTACCGATGGAAATGAAGTTTGAAATTTCATAATGTAAATACATTTACGAAATGCATCGAATTATACGGTGAGGGAAAAGATCGTGAGGAAACCAACGTGTTCCCCGAACAGGTAATAGTTAGTGCTTGTAAATGGCGATATGGCTTACCACATTGAGTACTGACTGGTCAACGCGTGGGTTCGAGGTGGCCATAGAATTACTACCTTCGCAATTGCGGAGATGGACACCTGAACCTCTGACTACCCCGCAAGGGTTAATGGTCGTGAACGCGGATGTGTATCTGAGTGAAGTGGAAGGGCGGTTACATAGGGGCCGACCCAATAAGACATATGTCAGTCATATAGACGCCATAGATAATAAAATACTACAGTAGACGCTATATTGAAAAAGGGTTTAGGAGTACCTATAACCGCCGAGTGTGTATTAGAAGATGTGTGAGTGTTAATGAAGCGAAATTTTGTCAGGATAGGGACAAATGGGGATCCGTGATCTCAGCCTACCCCTTTAAAGGGAATCAGGCCTGATGTGTATGTATGTATCAATACTTACGTTAAACCTAGTATAAAAAGAGGAATCCGTAGATGCAGTCCTGTTCTTTAAAATGCAGGTGGACACACTGAATTCGTTGGTACTAGCCATGGGGTGGAAGTAAGCTAGCTTACACCCGTCCCTTGAAGAAGGTCCTAAGGTCAGACTGAAGATACCGTCGTTCCATTGGAATCTTTGACCTTAAAGAAAACAGAAATGCAATGAAAGCCATGTCGCCATATACAAGCACTTACTGTTAGCTTGTCAGGGAACAGGTAGGTTTCCTCACGATGTTTTCCCTTACCGTAGTATTCGGTCCATTTCGTAAATGTATTTTTTTTGTGAATATAACGGTAAGTCCTTAAATTAGTCTTTCGCCTTGGATATATAATATCTCCTGTCTTTTATAAGCATAAATTATAGTTTTAGAGATTCGCGATTTATACTCACGATTAATAACTAACGGGATTTATCGCGTAAGTTTTTATATAATAAGTATACTTGAACGTAAACATGGCTGCTGCAACGTAGCCGAAACGTCGGGTTAATAAAGGTAACTTTATTATATAAAAACTTACGCGATAAGTCCCGTTAGTTGTTAATCAGAAATTACTATACTTAATTTAAACTCTATAATAATAATATCTAATATACATAATGTGAAGAACAAAAGAGCATGTATGAGAAGGTCAATAGGTGTGAGTGAAGCAAGAGATTTGTCACCCGTTCCAGGTGGCCTAATAGTCTCTGCCTATCCCGTTGGGGACGTTATAAATATCGCATGCTAGACTGGGACGTAAAAAGGATGATATGTAGGTAATGTTCTTCCCGGCATATCGTAGGATACGACTAAGGGACTAGGTCTAAATGGAATCTATTGGTCATGAGGCTAACAACCTATCACCAATGTTGCAATATGACATTGCAACCCTAATATTCATGCAATAAATCTATTATGTAATGACCTAGAAGAAACCGAAACGAACCTTATATTACCAAGCCGAAACAGAACCTTTTAATACATCGCAATGGCACACACAAGAACTACTCGTGCGTTTGTATTAAAATCTGTACTATTTATAAGTGTAATAAATAGTATTTTATTGACATACTAGTGTCCCGCTCCGGCTTCGCACGGGTATAAAATATATAGCCTACTCCACTATTTAATGGATGTATTATTACTATTTATACATAATATAAACCTTCCTCTTGAATCACTCTATCTATTAAAAAAACCGCATCAAAATCCATTGTGTAGTTCCAAAGATTTAAGCATACAAAGGGACATAGGGACAAAGAAAGCGACTTTGTTTTATACTATGTAGTGTAGTGATGAAAAACAGTTAGATAAAAATTAATAACTTATATTTTGTCTTTGTGTGTTTAGTTGAGAAATAAAAGTTTTTTTATAATTCTTTTTCTTACCAGCAATATTCAAATTTCCCGCCAATGGATTGAAGCTGAAGTAGTTGTGTGACAGGCGCCAACTGTCATTCTCGGCAAAAGAATACACTATGATGCCATTCGTAAAGAGGTCGCATACATACGCGAACGCATTTCGGCAATCTCCGTTGTTTATGTCTACTGTTATGGAGGCGAAACCTGTGAAAAATATTAACTAATTAGTAATGAAGACCTCTGTGGCGCGAATGTCCTAATCTAGACGGTAATCGTAAGGTACCGGGTTCGATTCCCGGTGGAGACAGATAAGAAATACGCTTATTCTGCTTTCCAGTGTCGTCGTTGATTATTGATACTATATTCCTCATATTATAGTTTTAAGAGATTCACGATTTATACTCATGATTAATAACTAACGGGACTTATCGCGTATGTTATAATAAATAGTATAGTCGTCAGTCTACCCGTGACCACGGCTGCTGCAACGTAGCCAAAACGTCGGGTTAATAAAGGTATATTCCTCATAGTTGGTTCTAACATAATATCAGTGTTGACAATAAAATGCACAAGGTGTACTAAAACTAGGTTAGTTTGTAAGTTTTAATTGTAAGCTTTTATATTATTGTTTTTTTGCGGTTATAGGTATTCCTAACGTCACCCTTTTTCAATACGGTGTCAATCTGACTGTCATATGCTTTATTGGCCCCTAGGTAACCGCCTTCCAATTCACCCACATTATAATTATAAAAATATAATATTCTGAAATAACTCGAAAAATATTTTTTATACAAGTTTGGTTAAATATGTCATATACGGTTCACTACCTATCACGTTGGCTGCTGTCTATCTAGTGATACGCGGGCTTCGAATGACCTATACCTAATATGACTTCAAAATTTCGGAGAAGGGCATTGAAGCCTCGGACTACCCCACCATAATAAAAAAGGGAGGCGCCATATACACAAGTCGTGAAGCGTATGTATGTAGATATGTGTTTTTTTTGGTTAAATATTGTATCATTTTACTTTTTATTTGAATTCAGTAGTTTAAAGAATTGATTCCGTATTTCTTTATGTTGTTATACAGGCATTATCAAGTGAAATATATTAAATTTTACACCTACCTCTCGGCGTTTCATCACTGGGTAAGTCAGACTCCTTGAAAGGGTATCTTCTGATGATGGAATTGGTGTTTAAGTCGATGATGACTATTGCTGGCGGCTGCAGCTGTCTTTGAGCGTCTGTGGATAGTCAAATAGTCAATATTATGGCGAGGGAAAACAGCGTGAGGAAACCTACCTGTTCCCTGAATAGGTTAAAGGCAGTGCTTGTAAATGGCGAGATAGCTTACCATCTGACACATTGAGTATTGACTGTCTGGTCAACACGCGGGTTAGAGGTGGCCATAGATTTACTACCTCCGCAATTGCGGAGATGGACCCGCAAACAAACATAGATGATTAATACATAGATATACATACATTCACGTCTTTTAAGCCCTTTTGAAGTGGAGATATTATATCTCTTCAGTCACTTTCTTCCATGAAAATTGGAGTAGTAATATCATGTAGACCGTTAATCACAAGTTGCTAGCTCATCGCCCAATAGATGTCATTGAACCCTAGTCTTTTAGTCATCTACGATATGCTGGTAAGAACGGCAGCTAGTTAGCTTTCTTTTTACGTCATGACTAGCACGGGACTATGCCTGAAAGGGTTCAAAATTACGTATGTACTTACTTGGTATTTCCAATCTTCCTGTGTCGACCATCCATAATCTATTACATTCATCCGCTCTAGTCCTGAAAATAAAAAGTATATTAATAAACATACATACATACACATCACGCCTGATTCCCTGTAGATGCTTAGGCAGAGAGCGCGGATCCCATTTGTCCTACCTGACAGACCACTTTCGCTTCATTGACACTCATATATCTTCTCATACACACTCGGTGGTTATAGGTACTCCTAACGTCACTGTTTTTAAATATAGCGTCATGTTGTAATAATATATAGTACATTATATTATAATAGCGTCTGTAGCCCAGTGGGTAAGACCTCTGACTTCTTATTAGAGGTCCTAAGTTCGAATGCCAGCATGTACCGATGAATGAACTTTAAAAATGAGTTTTTCATTTACGTACAGAATTTACAGTCGCTAACGGTGAGGGAAAACATCGTGAGGAAACCTGCCTATCCCTCGGGATAGTTCATATACGTATACAACTTATGAGTGTATTACGTGATTATCACGTGGATTGAAAGTGGCCTTAAAATGACTTAATATAATCGTTTTATACTATTCCATTCAATATCAACAACAAAAACAAATGGAATTCAATATCAACAACAAAAACAAATGGAATTGAAGTTTAATGAATTTCTATGTACATTTTCGTAATAAAACACACTTACGAAATGCATCGAATTATACGGTAAGGGGTAGTATTATATTATCTGTGGTAACGGAAAACATCGTGAGAAAACCTACCTGTTCGTCGAACGGGTAATAGTGAGTGCTTGTAATTGGCGACATGGCTTACCATCTGTCAAATTGAGTACTGACTATGTGGTCAACACGTGGGTTCGAAGGTTAGCGGTCGTGAACGCGTTTGTCTTTTTTATCAACATCTAACTGAATATTTGAGTCTGTAAGGTTTCCAAATATATTATATACATATTTTTATCATACTAACCTGTAGACTGATATAATAGACCTTCCACTTTGTAGGTCAGGATAAGGTCTCAAGTTAGGTGACCTATTCCGGTTCATGTCTTGTCTTAGGTCAATGTAGTTCAGTGTTGCTGGTATGCCTGTGAAATGAAATAAAATGCTTTTTATTAAACATCATCATCAGCCTGTCTGAATCCACTGTTGGACATAGGCCTCCACCAAATGACGCCACTTCTCCCTGTCAGTGGCCGTTCGCATCCATTCGATGCCGGCCAACCTGCGCAGGTCGTCTTCCCACCTTGTATTAAACATAAGGACCATAAAATAACTTATTTCACATGAAAAATTGTCGTTAAAATTAGATACTCTTAAAAAAACTAATTTAACTACTGACATTTCGTAAAGAAAAACATGCAGAGAAGAAATGCCTAGAAACTCACTTATTCAACATAAATTCAATAATAATTCATCAGAATTTGACTGCAAATAATACCTACTCATTTAAACATTAACATATTACATACGCTTAATGACTTGTGTATACACACTCCCTTTTTTATTGTGACATAGTAGTCAGAGGCCTGAGGGACCGTCTCCGAAGTTTCGAAGGCATGTTAGGTATGAGCCACTCGAAGCCCGCGTATCACTAGATAGACAGCAAACAACGTGATAGGTAGTGAACCGTATCGCTGTATACAGGCACTGGCTAGTTGTAGCTTAAAATATACTTCTTTTAACTACTTTTTAATATAACATAAGACTAGATATTATAAATAATCAGTGTAGCTCAGTTGTTTGGAGCTTGACTCTGTATCAGTGGGTAACACCGGAGCATGTACCAATGGAAATTAATTGTTCGTTTTATATATTTCATAGTTATCTTATTATCAATTTTTTTCATGAGGATAAGTTAATTTTTTTATTTGTAATAAGTGATATTCATGATCCTTATATTAAATAAAATAATTCCATTTCATTTCGATTCAATCGCCAATATAAATATTTTATTTTTTCATTATTTACATGAAGTAATAAATCAAAATAATAAGACTACAATAAATAAATCGCCAATTGAAGATGGCTATTGATATCTGCATATCCCATTAGGGAAGTAGAGACGTGCATCACTACATAGTATAAAACAAAGTCGCTTTCTCTGTCCCTACGTCCCTTTGTATGCTTAAATCTTTGAAACGACGAAACGGATTTTGATGCGGTTTTTTTAATAGATAGAGTGATTCAAGGGGAAGGTTTATATGTATAATAACATCCATTAAATAGTGGAGTAGGCTATATATTTTATACCCGTGCGAAGCCGGAGCGGGTCGCTAGTATGTATATATTTAATTGTTCTACTTACCATAACGTCGTCGTGGTACAGTTACAAAAAGTCGATCTCCAACCCGTTCGACGCCCATAGGAACATTGTTGTATTGAATGAAAAACCTGCCAGCTTCATCTGAAAGAAAGTAATAAAAATACAATAACTATTTTGCACTAGCAAACTATTGGGAATAAAATAATAAAAAAAAACACAGGCGAACTGCTTAAAGGGAGGGTTCAAAACGACTATTATTTATAAACTGTAAATTAATGAAATAAAATTTGTTATTATTATTATTGGGACGTAAATTAAGAGTAAAAATATTAATATTATGTTATTCCGGATTCATCTGTAATAAAAAAACAATATTTACAGCCCTGTCCTGTGCTAGTCTGGGACGTATAGAGAATTATAACTAGCTGCCGTTCATTGGAACACACAGATATGTAAAATACATACACATTACACCTTTTCAGTACACAGAAGTAAGAAGATATGAATTTAAATATGTGTTTTTCATTTACGTACCTAATTTAGGGTCGCTAACGGTGAGGGAAAATATCGTAAGGAAATGTGCCTATACCTCGGGATAGGTTATATAATAGGTATACAAGTCTTAAATGAACTTACCAAGGGGCTAGTTCAATTGGTGTAATAATGTCCTAAATATTATTATTGTACATACCTTCAGGTCGTGATGTTGTAGTAGAAGTAGTTTGATTCACTCGTATCGGCCTATTCATTGGTCCTGCAATGAAAAAAGACTATTACTTGACTATCATGTGTGAATTATGACTATAACTATTACTTGACTATGTTTTGTTAGTTGGCACTTCGAAGATACAACCAGATTAAAAAGGGTGACGTTAGGAGTACCTATAACCGCCGAGTGTGTTAGAGGTGTATGAGTGTCAATGAAGCGAAAGTGGTCTGTCAGTGGGACAAATGAGGATCAGTGATCTCTGTCTACCCCTCTACAGGGAATCAGACGTGATGTGTATGTATGTAACCAGATTTGTCAGGATCGTTCCAGGTGGCAATTAATAGTCTCTGCATATCCCGTAAGGTTACTTTGCAATAAGCATTAGTGGACTAAAGCCCCTGATATCGAACTACGATTGCGATTCTACTGAACTGTGATTTTGCTATACCATACATATGTATACATTTACGTACTTACGTGCTTCAAACCTCGGAGACAAGATAATATCTCCTAGGCCACTTTATAGCATAAATATTCTAATTATGCTATCAAATGACACATTGGTGACGGGTTATTATTTCATTTTCTAACAGCGGTCCAAGTCCACTGCTTTTTCCAAAATATTAGTTCAATATCAGATCAGTAATAGTGTGAAATTGGAAGTGGATAAGCAAAAGTTATGCAAGAGCTTAGACAAGAGACAATGATGAAATTTGTCACTAATTTTGCTAATCCACTACCAATTTCACACTAATACTGATCTGATATTGAACTGCGTTTGTGCTAAAACGCATTTTATGTTTTCCCTCACCGTAGTATTCGGTGTATTTTGCAACTGTATTTTTATTACAATGTACAATCAGCGCTAAAAGTGCAGTCCCAGTAACTTTTTATAAGCTTTAAGTGTATAAGAACAAAATACAATATTTTACATTTTAAAACTGGCGCCACTATGCATTGCCATGGCCACTATACGTTCGCGTGCTCCGAAATGAAAAATATTGTCTTTTGTTCTTATAAACTAAAACCTTATAAAAAGTTGCTCAGACTGCACTTTTAGCGTTGACTGTAAATAGAAATTCATGATCCATTTCCAACGCAGTAGACTTGGGCGCCTGATCCATACATACATAACATACGCTTCACGATTTGTGAATACACACTCCCTTTTTTATTATGGCGGGGTAGTCAGAGGCTTGAATGCCCATCTCCGAAATTTCGAAGGCATATTAGGTATGGGTCATTCGAAGCCCGCGTATCACTAGATAGACAGCACCCAATGTGATAGGTAGTGAACCATACCGCCGTATATAGGCACTGACTATTACCTATCCTGAGGGATAGGCAGGTTTCCTCACGATGTTTTCCCTCACCGCCCCCTGATCTTTTGACCCTAGTCCCTTAGTCGCCTCCTACGACATGCCGGGAAGAACGGCAGCTAGTTAGCATACTCACGTCGTCCTCTGCCAAAGTTAGATCGTTCTTCCGTGTCCTCATTGTTAAAAGAAATGTCGTCTGACTGACGTTTTGACCTGTCAGGCGCGTCTTCTATTTCACCCGTTCGATCTTGTAGTACTGAAAAAAGAAATATTTATATAAGATATAGCAACATGATTAATAAATAACGGGACTTATCGCGTAAGGTTTTATATAATATAGTATACTAGCGACCCGCTCCGGCTTCGCACGGGTATAAAATATATAGCCTACTCCACTATTCAATGGATGTTATTATACATATAAACCTTCCTCTTGAATCACTTTATGTATTAAAAAAAACCGCATCAAAATCCGTTGCGTAGTTTCAAAGATTTAAGCATACAAAGGGACATAGGGACAAAAAAGCGACTTTGTTTTATACTATGTAGTGATATAGCAACAAGATTAATAACTAACGGGACATATCGCGTAAGTTTTTATATTTTAAAGATACCTTTATTAACCCGACGTTTCACTTAACGTTTACCTTAATTAAATTAAATTATATTAAATTATATAAAAACTAACGCGATAAAGTCCCGTTAGTTATTAATCATGAGTATAAATCGCGAATCTCTTAAAACTACAAGATATAGCAATATAGAAATATCTTATTTATAATAGTAGTAGTGAAGAACAGAAGAGCATGTATGAGAAGGTTAATGGATGTGAATGAGTGAATGAGTCAAGATAGATTTGTCAAAATTATTCAAGATGGCGATCAATTCGACGTAGATCAGTTGTTTGGGGCTTGACTCTGTATCGAGGGTACAGGGTTCAAATCCCGCTTGAGCATGTACCAATGGAAATGTAGTTTAATGAATTTCTATGTACATTTTCGTAATAAAAATACATTTACGAAATGCTTCGAATTATACTGTGAGGGAAAACATCGTGAAGAATCCTACTTGTTCCCCGAACAGGTAATAGTTAAAGCTTGTAAATGGCAACAAGGCTTACCACCTGTCACAATGAGTACTGACTATCTGCTCAACACGTGGGTTCGAGGTGGCCTTAGAATTGCTACCCACGCAATTGCGGGGATAGAAACCTGAACCTCTGACTACCCCGCAAGAGTTAGTAGTCGTGAACTCGTTTGTGTTTTATCTTCTTAGTCTCTTATTACACACCGAGATGAAAGGTAGCTAGTTAAGGTTTTTACGTCCCAGACTAGCAAGAGAATTAAATATTTATAATAATAATAATATTTGGACATTATTACACAAATTGAACTAGCCCCTTGGTAAGTACATTTAAGACTTGTGTTAAGGGTACTAGTCAACGTATATTTAAGAAATGTATACATATTACATATAGATAAATACATATATAGCATATATAATCAACGACCAGACTGGAAAACAGAAGAAAAGCGTAGTTCTTAACCCTGCCTCCACCGGGAATCGAACCCGGGACCCCACGATTAGCGGTCAGGTAATATACTTACAAACATTATTATTAATATCATAAGTGAGCTGTCTCCATGCGAAAACCTCTTGTAGTTTCCCTACTGTTCTCCCTCTCTGACTTACGGCATTTCTGCTTAGATAGAGCAGGACAACTATACTGTATTGGAAGTAATAGAACCTCATTTTTGATGCTTTTGTTCTGAAAAGAGAAAAGAATTTAAAAAAGTTAAATATAATAATATACATATATTCACGCCTCTACATCCCTAATACAGGCAGAGACTATTAGGCCACCTGGAACGGGTGACAAATCTCTAGCTTCACTCACACCCATTAACCTTCTTACATGCTCTTCTGTTCTTCACGCTATACCCGCCTTGAGAAGAATGTCTCCAATTTGATCTGTATAAGTTCTACGCCGTCCAACTCTACCTTCCACTTTGGCTTTATAGATTCCTTTTGTCATTATATTTAGGAGACTATTACATCAATTGAACTAGCCCCTTGGTTAGTACATTTAAGACTTGTGTCAAGGGTACTATTCAACGTATATGTAAGAAATACTCGTACTTATAGACACATAAATATACATAATTAAAGAGCAGTCTAGAAAGCAGAAGGAAAATGTATGATTAACTTTACCTCCACCGCGGTATCGAATCCGGAACCTCGGAATAAGCGTTTAAATGGTTAACCAATCTCGCCACGGAGGTCGTTCATTTAAAGTCTTAGTTAACTATGATTATCTTGTAGGTTCTCAGAATATGTTATTAGTCAGTGCTTGTAAATGGCGACATGGCTTACCACCTGTCACATTGAGTACTGACTTGGTCAACACGTGGGTTCGAGGTGGCCATAGAATCATTAACTCTGCAGTTTCGGAGATATAAATTTCAAGTTCTGACTATCTTGCAAGGTTGTGTATGTTTATACATTAATGTTTTTGTATGTTAAGGAAAGAAATTATGTAAAACATTTGTAATTGACAACATATTACATATTGGATACATAGAATAAATGTACAGCCAACCTTAAAAGTGCAGTCCCAGTAACTTTTTACAAGGTTTAAGTTTATAAGAACAAAAGACAATATTTTACATTCTATAATTGGCGCCACTATGTATTGTCATGGCCACTATACGTTTGCGTATTTCGAAATAAAAAATAATGTCTTTTGTTCTTATATACTAAAACCTTATAAATAGTTACTGTGACTGCACTTTTAAGGTTGACTGTACATAATAATAAAACAATAATTATCCTCATAATTATAAAGGAATTATAATTTAAATAATTTCCGTGAATATTAACATACATATTATATACAACTGCACTAGCCTGGGCCATAAAAAGAATGCTAACTAGCTGCCGTTCTTCCCGGCATGTCATACGGACTAGGATTAAAGTAGACATTCATACATCTTCTCACACACTCTCGGCGGTTATAGGTACTCCTAACGTCACCCTTTTTCAATACAGCGTCTATCTGACTGTCATATGTATTATTATGTTATGTAATAAATTATTAACTTATTGACAATCATACATTTTAAGGTCATATTTTATATGGGTCGAGTTATATCTTATCTACTGACCCTTAGTCGCTTTATACAAACATTGACCTACAGATTTTCCTCACATACATACGTCTTCCCTTTTGGGGTGGACAGAACCTCGGAGACATAATATCTACTAGGTCTAGACGACCTCCGTGGCGCGATCGGTTAGCCGCCGGAACGCTAATCGTGAGGTCCCAAAGATTCCCGGTGGAGGCAGAGTTAAGAACTACAGTATATGAGTGTCAATAAAGCAAATCTGTCCCGATCCTGACAAATCACTTTCGCTTCATTGACACTCATACACCTCTAACACAATCGGCGGTTATAGGTACTTCTAACGTCATCCTTTTTCAATACAGCGTCTATCTGACTGTCATATGTCTTATTGGGCTGACCCTTACGTAACCGTCCTTCCACTTCGCACACATATATTCATTTTGTCGATCTGCTATTATTCATCCGCATTTGTCCAAACTGAAGCATGCCCTTTTCAATCTTAGTCACTACATCTTCTTTCAAACCGCAACCTTCCCTTATCACACTATTTGTCCTTATATTCCTCGCTATCTGGGACGTAAAAAGAATGCTAACTAGCTGCCGTTCTTCCCGGCATGTCGTAGGAGGCGACTAAGGGACTAGGGTAAATGGAATCTATTGGGCGATGTACTAGTTATCGTTAATTCATATTAATACACAACCTCAATATTGCTTAAAGTGAGCTATGAGATATTTTGTCTCCATAAATCCAAATTTATATATACATTCACGTCCTTTAATCCCTTTCGGGGTGGACACAACCTCGGATATATATAAAATCTTTTGTATCAATGGTTATAGCATGAACATTGGGGTTGCGATGTCATAATGGAACATTGGTGACAGGTTGCTAGCCCATTGTCCAATAGATTCCTTATACCACTAGTCCCTTAGTCGCCTCCTACGACATGCCGGGAAGAACGGCAGCTAGTTAGCATTCTTTTAACATACCGGTCTAATTTGGACAATAATGAATATTATATATAATTTACATATATTTATGTATGTATACATACCTTATAAATGACTTATTATATCACAACACATACACATTAAACTATAACGAACGTCCGTTCACTGGAGCTTTGGGAAGCTAACTAAAACCCGTATTTCTAGTAAAGTAAGAAAAACAAAAACAAAATCCAATGTGAGGTAGGTACTCAATTGTACACATGGCGAAAAAGTTTATACATACGTAATCTATACTAATATTGTAAAGCTGAAGAGTTTGTTTGTTTGAACGCGCTAATCTCTACTACTGGTTCGAATTCAAAAAATCTTTTTGTGTTAGATAGACCATTTATTGAGGAAGGCTTTAGGCTATAAAACATCACCCTGCTACTAATAGGAGCGAAGAATATAATATAAAAATCAAAATATACTTACAGTGCCACTAAGTTTCATGTAATTAAAACTTCTGAAAAAATAATAATGTGGCAAATTATTTGATATTGCTTGTATTATATATATATATATATGTCTGTCTATGTGTAAATGTAGTGTGTGTGCAATGAAGAATAAATAAAATATTATATAGCTGAAGAATACAACTTTATTTACAACATATTTAAATTGTATAACTATGAGATTAAGAAAAGAAAACTATTACATATTTCCAAAAAACTAAACAACTTTAAGGAAAAATAACTTTTAGCTATTTAAATTGAATTAATTAATTTGTTTGACGCGCTTATATTTGGAAGTACTGGGGCCGTGTCCACGAATGCTTTTTGCAAAATACTAGTTCAATATCAGATAAGTAATAGTGTGAAGTTATAAACAAAAGTGTTAAAATTCACCATTGATATCAGAAAAGTGTCAAATTTCGTTTTGTCCTAAAACGCATTAGTAGACTTGGGGCCCATTGTGTGAATCGAAAAATTTGTTTTTTCTACTACGGTGAGGAAAACATCGTGAGGAAACCTACCTGTTTCCCGATCAGTAATAGTTTAGTGCTTGTAAATGGCGACATGGCTTACCACCTGTTACTTTGAGTACTGACTTGGTCAACACTTGGGTTCGAGGTGACCATATAATTGAGGAGATGGCAACCTAAACCTCGGACTACCTCATAAGAGTTAATGGTCGTGAACGAGTTTGTTTTTTGTATCTTTTTTGTTATTTTCTTTATTATCCCAAGCTAGCTAGGACGTTAACTAGCTGCCGTTCTTTTTGAAATGTAATAAACCTGATTTAGGGACTTCGGGTCAAGGGAATCTATTCGGGGATGGGCTAGCAACCTTTCACCAATGTGCCATAAGACATCACAAACTTAATATTCATGCTAATAAGTAACCTAGGAGATGTTTTCATGTCTCCAAAGTTCTGTCCACCCCGAAAGGGATTAAAGGATGTGAATGTATATGTATGTATGCAGAATTAAGAAGACATTATTTCTTTGGTACTTTTTAACATAAATAGGGATACAACTATTTTAAATAATATACCGTTGAAAATTTAAACTTTTTTTGTTGTGTATACACTTATGCAAATTTATCAATATAGGTTAAATAAGTAACAGTACATTTTAGTACTTATAATAAATACAAAACAGCTGATATCCCGTATTATATGGGACGTAAAATAATAATAATATTTAGTACACTATTACACCAATTGAACTAGCCCCTTGGTAAGTTCATTTAAGACTTGTGTTAAGGGTACTAGTCAACGTATATTTAACAAATATATACTTACTTTACATAGATAAATTCATATATAGCATTTATAATCTACAACCATACTGGAAAGCAGAAGAAAAGTGTAGTTCTTAACTCTACCTCCACAGGGAATCGAACCCTCACGATTAGCGTTCAGGCCGCTAACTGATCGCGCCACGGAGGTCGTAAAATAATGCTAACTATAGCTGCCGTTCTTCCCGGAATGTCGTAGGAGGTGACGAAGGGACTATAGTCTATTCGCGTTAAGTAAATAGTGACGTCATTATGTATAGAGGTTGAACTGACCAATGAGACGTTAGTTAATGAGATAACAATTCACATCGACCAATTGCAGACAACCGTTCTCACGTCTCATTGGTCAAATCGTGTGGACATGATGACGTCACTATGTTCTTAATGCGAATATTCTATAGGGTTCAATGGATTTATTGGGCAATGAGCTAGCAACCTGTCACCAATGTTCCACATACGTACACATCACGCCTCTTTCCCTGTAGAGGGGTAGGCAGAGATCAAGAATATGACATAGCAGTTTCGCTTAATTGACACTCATACACCTCCTCATACACACTCGGCGTTACATATCACGTTAAATTTTTACTAGAAGATAGAAGATATATTGAAAAAAGGTGACGTTAGGAGTACCTATAACCGCCGAGAGTGTATGAGAGGATATATGAATGTCAATGAAGCGAAAGTGGTCTGTCAGGATCGGGACAAATGGGGATCCGTGATCTCTGCCTACCCCTCTACAGGGAATCAGGCGTGATGTGTATGTATGTAAGATAGAAGATTTGTTTTCCGAGGTTCTGTCTGCACCCGAGACATAATGTCGTGATTATATGTATGTATGTATGGGAAAAATGCACATACATAGATTCCTTAATCACATTCTCGACTTACTAGTTTTTATATGTCATTATTATACATACATATATATGTAGTTTTAATGTATGTTTGTTTGTCAATGAATAATACTTTATTTTATTTAATATGTGAGACCGGGTTGTATCACCGCAAATTAATAAAGATAATAATATAAATCTTAGAAAGAAGACTTACCGCGACCACGGCCTATGCAACTGGGTCGAAACGTCAGGTGAAAAAAAGGTCTGTATCTTTATTAATTTATCGTGATACGACCCGGTCTCATATTGTAAATAAAATCAGTATAAATCGCGAGTGTTTAAAAATAACTAATAATACTGGATAAGGGAGGACTACTATGGAAGGGCTATGTGGAATTTATTGGATGATCAGCTAGAAACCTGTCACCAATGTTTCTGTATTTTGTATTGTTTCTGTATTGTTTTTTAATCCCATCACAACCTTAACTAATAACGAACGGTTTATTTCTCCGAGGTTCTGTCCACCCCGAAAGGGGTTAAAGGACGTGAATGTATGTGTATTTTTGTACATGCTCAGGTATCTGAACCCTGTACCCACTGATACAGAGTCAAGCCCCAAACAACTGAGCTATACAAAAATCGAATAACAAGTAAAGAAACATTAAAAAGCCAGTATATTTAAATTAATGTATTTAGTAGGTAAAAATTAGTATGAACACAGAAACAGGAAAATTTACATTAACAATCATTATTTACACTCAACAACTAATTTTTAAACTAGTTGGCAATGAAAATATTTATACATACATAACACAGAATTATATTTAAATAGAATATAGACAACTAGCGACCCGCTCCGGCTTCGCACGGATATGAATTATATAGCCTAGTCCACTATTTAATGGATGTTCTTATACGTATAAACCTTCCTCTTGAATCACTCTATATTTTAAAAAAAGCGGCATCAAAATCCGTTGCGTAGTTTCAAAGATTTAAGCATACAAAGGGATATAGGGACAGAGAAAGCGACTTTGTTTCGTACTATGTAGTGAAAGACAAAAGATAGACGCGTTCACTACCATTAACCCTTGATTCAGAGGTTCTCCGCAATTGCGAAGGTAGTAATTCTATGGCCACCTCGAACCCACGTGTTGACCAGTCAGTACTCAGTGTGACAGGTGGTAAGCCATGTCGCCATTTACAAGCACTAACTATTACCTGTTCGGGGAATAGGTGGTTTCTTCACGATGTTTTCCCTCACCGTAATATTCAATGTATTTTATTTATATATTACATAATAATTTATCAGAATATCTGAGACATGATAATATCTCCTAGGTCACTTCTTAGCATGAATATTGGGGTTGTGATGTCATATGGACCTTTGATGACCGGTTGCTAGGCCATTGTCAAATAGATTCCATTGACCCCTAGTCCCTTAGTCGCCTCCTACGACATGCCGGGAAGAACGGCAGTTAGTTAGCATTCTATTTACGTCCTAAACTAACAATGTATGTAATATTAAAAAAAACTCATATATAGATAAGTACCTATATAGATACATACATACGAGTACATACATACACATCACGCCTGATTCCCTGTAGAGGGGTAGGGAGAGATCTCGGATCCCCATTTGTCCTACTGACAGATCAATTTCGCTTCATTGGCACATATACATCTTCTCATACACACTTCACATATATAGATACATACACATAAATATCTCTATAGTCATTCTTACTTAAAAGAATCTGGATTGTCATGGTATTAATATGGATTATATATGACAGGTTGCTAGCCCATCGTCCTACAAACTTCTTTTCCTCTTAGTTTGCTTAAATTCGGTGTAGCTCAGTCGTTGGGGCTTTACTCTGTATCAGAGGGTACCGTGTTCAAATCCCGCTTGAGCATGTACCAATGGAAATGAATTTCTATGTTCATTTTCGTAATAAAAATACATTTGCGAAATGCATTGAATACTACGGTCAGGGAAAACATCGTGAGAAAATCTACCTGTTCCCCGAAGGTTATACTTAGTGCTTGTAAATGGCGACATGGCTTACCACCTGTCACATTGAGTATTGACTTGGTCAACACGTGGGTTCGAGGTGGCCATAGTATTACTAGCTCTGTAATAGCATATACCCTGAATAGTTTTACTGGGAAGAACGGCAGCTAGTTAGCATTCTTTTTAAGTTTTCAACTAGCAAGGGAAATAAATAAAACTATATCTTTATTTTCATAACATTTATTAAAAAGATTACAAAAAATATTAGTATGAAATTGTAATAGAATTAAGTATAATCAAATTTTTTGTGCATGTATGTACTTATTAATCAATTATTTTTTATTACGTATTATATTTTTATTATTCCTAAATAGGATATATTTTATTGTAAATATATGTACATTTACTGTAAGTTTGATTCATTAATAGTAACACAATAATAAATTTGTTGTTAAATTCATTACATTGACAACTTAAACAACATTCCTTGCTTTTATATTTTTAATCAATTACATAAAAAGACTTGAATACAACAAGTTGACATTATTATTAAACATTTACGATACACAAAACACAACATAAAAAAACATATTTTTTATAGAATAACAAGTACATAGTAAAAAAGAACATTGTAAAAAGCGTTTAAATTTATATTTTTATAGTATTTTTATTCAATTTCATTGGTCCTCAGTACATTTTCTTTTTCCTCTTCATAAGTTTTTTGTTTCTGCAAATAAAAGATTTATTATAAAATACATACATACACACCACGACTCATTCCTTGTAGAAAGGTAGGCAGAGATCACGGATCCCCATCTGTACCGATTCTGACAAACCACTCGCTTCAATGACACTCATACATCTCCTCGTACACATTCGGCGGTTATAGGTACTCCTAACGTCTTTTTTCATGCGTTATGCATATACATAAACCGCCTTCCATTTCACTTTTATATATTACTAGCGACCCGCTCCGGCTTCGCACTTCTGGCTATTTAATGGATGTTATTATACATATAAACCTTCTTCTCGAATCACTCTATCTATTAAAAAAACCGCACCAAAATCCGTTGCGTAGTTTCAAAGATTTAAGCATACAAAGAGACATAGGGACAAAGAAAGCGACTATGTTTTATACTATGTAGTGATAGGACATCTGACAGTGTGTTAAATCTTTATGAATATCAATGAAGCAAAAGCAGTTTGCCAATACAACTTGACGTTTAACTTTAGCTTATCCTGTGCTAGTCTGGGAAGTAAAAAGAATGCTTTTAGCTGCCGTTCTTCCCGGCATGTCATAGCGACTAAGGGACTAGGGGTCAATGGAATCTATTGGGCTATAGGCTAGCAACATGTCACCAATGTTCCATATGACATCACTACTCTAATATTAATGCTAAAAAGAGACCTAGGATATATAATATCTCTGAGGTTCTGTCCACCCCGAAAGGGATTTAAAGACGTTACGTATATGTATGTATATAATTGTCTAGTACCCTTAACACAAGTCTTAAATGCCCTTAACAAGGGGCTAGTTCAATTGGTGTAAGTCTCCTAAATGTAAATTAAAATGCCTTACCATCCACATTAAATCGTCCCATTCACTGAATATCTTCGTGAAGGTATCTGGCTCCATTCCTTGTTTGATTATGATGAGCACTCTTGAGAAATTCCCACCCTGTTTGGCTATGTAGGCCTGGTGAGGAAATAAGACTATTAGGTCTATTGCTTACAGTACCCTTGCGGGATAGTCAGAAGTTCAAATGTGTATTGAAATTGGTGAAAAAGTTAGTGATTCTATGGTGGTGACCATAGAGCCAAGAATATTAATGCTTTTTTCGAAATTGTTGGTTAATATCGCTACAGTAACGGTGTAAAGTTGTTCATGGAATGCCAAAAATGATCACTTTAGATAATTTACAACTCATGATTAATAACTAAACGGAACTTATCGCGTTAGTTTTTATATAAATAATAATAATAATAAAAAGCGTTTATTTACGGCCACAAAAACATACACAATACAAAACGTTTACAATAAAAAAACTTACAAACTAAGGGGTTTAACTTGTGCATGTTATAGTCGCAGCAAAAGGGTTCTGACTCAGCTGGGTATGTTGCGTCTGGTGGCAAACGCAACGCTGGTTTTATGTCAGAACCACTGTTCAACTGTCAACGTTTATATTTTAATAGAGAAAATATTTAAATAGAGTGCTACGTAAAGAAACAGTATAAATATGTATATACATTGATAAAGATATTATAAAGTTACCTTTATTATTAACCCGACGTTTTGCGATAAGTCCCATTTAGTTATTAATCATGAGTATAAATCGCGAATCTCTTAAAACTATAATTTACTACTAACTTAATACTATTAGTAGAGTGATATTAATCTACGATTTTGTCTAAAATGCTTTAGCGGACTTAAGCCTCAGACAGTACTCAATGTGACAGGCGGTATGCCATGTCGCCATTTACAAGCCCTAACTATTACCTGTTCGGGGAACAGGTAGGTTCTCTCACGATGTTTTCCCTCACCATGATCGGTGCATTTCTTAAATGTATTTATCATTGACCAGAAAACAACATAATTTTTTTTGTTCTCTTAGCATTTAGCCACTTGTATTCTTCTTTGTACTTGTATTTTAATGCTGGGTATCTCGTTAAGGGACAGAGTCCAGAACGAGATTATCCGGCAGAGAACCAAAGTTGTAGATATTGTCTATCGATGTTGTAAGCTGAAGTAGCAGTGGGCCGGCCACGTCTGTCGCAAAACCGACGACCGATGGAGCAAAGCGGTTCTCGGTAAACGTAGTGTAAGACTCCCCCCTGCTAGGTGGACCGATGACCTGAAAAGGGTCGCTGGTAGTGGTTGGTTGAGGGCCACGAGTGATCGTGTTTCGTATACCCTTGGGGAGGCCTACGTCCAGCAGAGGACTGACATAGGCTGATTGATTGATTTTCTTTCTTGCCTTTATGCAGCAGTTGACGGCGATAGGCTGATTGAGTTTCTTACCTCCCCAACTGACAAAGCTGCCTTCTTCAAACCTGGGTCAGTTTCTTTTCCAATCCAAATGTATATCTCATTGCCTAAGTCCAGAAGATACATGCTATCTTTATCTAGATCCTGAAAAGGTAGAATTAATATTATATTTTTACGTAGTTTATATATTTGTTTTTATCACTTAAATGCTATCTTTACAGGTAAACCTACTCTACTACTACCACTATATAAATTGTATGAAGCTAGTCTGGGACGTAAAAAGAACGCTAACTAGCTGCCGTTCTTTCCGGCATGTCGTAGGAGGCGATTAAGGGACTAAGGGTGTATGGAATCTATTGGGCGGTAGGCTAGCAACCTGTCACCAATGTTCCATGTCACATCATTTCATCACAACCCCAATTTTGTAGGACACTATTACACCAACTGAACTAGCCCCTTGGTAAGTATATTTAAGACTTGTGTTAAGGGTTCTAAGCAACGTATATTTAACAAATATTTACTTATTATAGATAGATAAATACATATATAGCACAGCACATATTTATAATCAACGAACAGATTGGCAAGCAGAAGAGAAGCATAATTCTCTTCTCTGCCTCCACCAGGAATCGAACCCGGGCCCTCACGATTAGCATTTAGGTGCTTAACCAATCGCGCCACGGAGGTCGTCAAATATTCTCTTGACATGTAAAATCTTGGTCAATTTAGCATGAATATTGGGGTTGTGATGTTCTATGGATCCATTGTGACAGGTTGCTAGCCGTATATTCCATTTATTTTTACTCCCTTTGTCGCCTCCTACGACATGCCAGGAAGAACGACAGCTAATTAGAATTCTTTTTAGTACCCAGACTAGCGAGGGATATATTTTAAGCATCATCATCCTATGGTACCCCAGTGGTACAGAGGGCCTTCGTGAGACGTCGCCAACCGCTCCTGTCCTGTGCCTTGCGCTCCGCGTCCCTCCAACTCAACCAATATATACTCAATATTTTAAGCAGCTGATTACAAATTCCAAGTCCCCACTTACCTCCTGTCCAAAGGATTCAAACAAATCGAACTCTGGTACATTGTTTGACCCTAGAGATACTTCGAACAATTTTGGGTGCACATCTATCCTAAGACCAACTCGACCTTTCCAAGGAACCACTTTCAAAGGTTTAGGCTGTGTACCTGTCACAAAAAGACATATAGATATATTAACCAAAGACATACGCTTCACGACTTGTGTATACACACTCCCTTTTTTATTATGGCGGAATAGTCAGGGGCTTGAACGCCCATCTCCGAAATTTCGAAGGCATGTTAGGTATGGGTCATTCGAAGCCCGCGTATCACTAGATAGACAGCACCCAACGTGACAGGTAGTGAACCGTATCGCCGTATATAGGCACTGATTTTTACATATCCTGAGGGATAGGCAGGTTTCCTCTCGATGTTTTCCCTCACCGTTAGCGACTGTAAATTACTCGTATGTACGTAAATGATAAACACATATTAAAATTTCATTCATTAGTACATGCCAGAGTCGGAATTCGAACCTAGGACCTTTCTCATACGAAGTCCGAGGTCTTACTCACTAGGCTACAGCCGCAATATAATTAACCAAATACATACATTTAAATTCGATACTGTTTGGGGCTTGACTCTGTATCAGTGGGTACAGGGTTCTCCCGCTTGAGCGTTACCAATGGCAATGAAGTTAAATGAATTTCTATGTAAATTTTCGTAATAAAAATACATTTACGAAATGCATCGAATACGACGGTGAGATAAAACATCGTGAGGAAACCTAAGTGTTCCTCGAACAGGTAATAGTGCTTGTAAATGGCGACATATCGCTGTCATATTGAGTACTGGCTATCTAATCAACACGTGGGTTCGAGGTGACCATAGAATTACTACCTTCGTAATTGTACGGACATCTGAACTTCTGACTACCCCGTAACGGTTAATGGTCGAGAGCTTATATACGGCGATACGGTGAACTACCTATCACTTACACATTATTCACATGGGCACTTAAGGCTCCGACTACCTCCACGATAAAAAGGGAGTAATCCATATTGAAAAAGTGTGACGTTAGAAGTACCTATAACTGCCGAGTGTGTATGAGTATTAGATCAATGAAGCGAAATTTGTTTGTCAAGGTGGGAATTGGTGTACATATGTAACATAAACATCACACCCGTTTCCCTGTAGAATGATAGGCAGAGATCAGGGATTCGCATTTGTTTCGATTCTGACCAACTGCTATAGCTTTAACATTGATACACCTTCTTATTTACACTAAGACTATATCTATGTATGTGTGTCTAAGACGAAAAAAGAATGCTAACTAGCTGCCGTTCTTCCCTGCATGGCATAGGCGACTAAGGGAATAGGGCTTAATGAAATCTATTAGGCAATAAGCAACCTGTCACCAATGTTCCATATGACATCACAACCCCAATATTCAAGCTAAAAGATGACCTAAGAGATATTATCGTGTCGCCAAGGTTCTGTCCACCCCGAAAGGGATTAAAGGACGTGAATATATATGTATGTATGTTTAATATATTAGTATCAGGATGTGTATGACGGTGAATGAAGCGAGTATTAATCAGGATCATGAAAACATAAGAACATAGTACGTAAAAGAGAAAAAAAAAACAAAACATACGCATTCACGACCATTAACCCTTGTGGGGTAGTCAGAGGTTCATGTTTCCATCTCCGCAATTGCGAAGGTAGAAATGAAGTCTTACCAATATGTCCCCGTAGATCTGGTGTATCTTCGTCTCCATTAAGTAACTCAATCTTCTTTTCTTCTCCACATATCTTCTTTGCGAAGTCCCTGGCTGAGTCAATTTCGGCTTGTAAGGAATTCTGTAATAATACAACATTCGATTAATAATGACTTAGTCTGCCCGTGACCATGGCTGCTGCAACGTAGCCGAAACGTCGGGTTAATAAAGGTAACTTTATTATATAAAAACATACGCGATAAGTCCCGCTAGTTATTAATCATGAGTATAAATCGCGAATCTCTTAAAACTATAAATACAACATACATTTACGTTTTTAATCCCTTTCGGGGTGGACAGAGCCTTAGCCAGGTAATAGAGCCTTTGTTAATAGTATTTACTAATAATAATATTTGGACATTATTACACCAATTGAACTAGTCCCTTGGTAAGTTCATTTAAGACTTGTGTTAAGGGTACTAGTCAACGTATATTTAAAAAAAATATACTTATTATACATAGATAAATACATATATAGCACATATAATCAACGACCAGACTGGAAAGCAGTAGAAAAGCGTAGTTCTTAACTCTGCCTCAACCGGGAATCGGGACCTCACGATTAGCGTTCCGGCGGCTAACCGATCGCGCCACGGAGGTCGTCAATTTATTATTTACTAGTGACCCGCTCCGGCTTCGCAAGGGCACAGATAATATAATACTCACGGGTATAAAATATATAGCCTACTCCACTATTTAATGGATGTTATTATACACATAACCTTCCTCTTGAATAATTCTATATATAAAAAAAAACCGCAATAAAAATCCGTAGCGTAGTTTCAAAGATTTAAGCATACAAAGGGACATAGGGACAAAAAAGCGACTTTGTTTTATACTATGTAGTGATTTATTATTTTATTTATATTGGGATCGTTATGGCATATTGAACATTGGTGATTGCGCGGAGGCTAATTAATACGCATTGTTTTATGTCCTATCTAGCACAGGGTATCCGTGATTTCTCTAATAAAAGTAAAGAATGCCTCAAAGTTCAGTTCTAATATGTAACATCAATGAAAAAGACGCTTTCTTACAATTCTACAAGGAAATTGTGGATTAAAATTACTTGATTAAAAATCTTAGACGCATTCAATGAATCGAGTTTCTACAAAAAAGAACAAGAGCATGTATGAGAAGGTTAATGGGTGTGTTACGCTATAGAGATTTGTCACCCGTCCCAAGTGGCGATCGATAGTCTACCTATCCCGTTGGGGACGTAGAAGTGTAAATATATGTATGTATGAGTTACTAAAGGTACAAAGTATTAATACTATACTATATATAGACATAAAATTTACATGAATAAGTAAATAATGGTTCTAACTATCAAAGTATTAATACTTTATTATATATATATATATATAAAAAATTGACATGAACAACCAAATAAAGGTTCTTAACACAAACAATTACCTGTCCCACCCATATGTAAACGACATCTTTGGTTTCCAGCAAGTAAACATCGTCGGCCGTGAAACTTTCGGCTTCATCCGTAACCTGCACTGCCTTCGTATCCACTTTGTCTTGAGTACCAGAAATCTGCACAAAAGAAGGCCTTCAATAACATAGAAGCTCAAAGCCCGCGTTTCACTAGATAGACAGCACCACGAACCAAATATAAAGAGGACCCGGCGTAAGGAGCGGTTCCCCTTGCGCGGTGCGGAGTCAAAATGGCGTGCTTTAATTGGTGCACAGTCTAAAAATGTGTAGTAGAAAGAAGATACCTGATTTGATTGGTCGATGCCGTGTTTTGATTGGTTGTAATATCTCCCCTCCATCATGCGTACCTCGTTTCACCCCGCGTGAGGCCACGCTAGTTTCCATACAAATATTGCGTAAGGCCCACTCCTCTTATTAATTACTCCATGGACAGCACTTAATATGATAGGATAAAGCACAGGAAAAATACTTACTGAATTGCACACCAAAATAATACAGTCCCTAACCTAACTTTTCGAATTAATTTACTTTGGTATATACACCGAGATTTGAAGCCTGTACCCACTAAATCAAAAATACCCTTAGATATGAGCCACTCTAAGCTCGCGTTTAACTAGATAGACAGCACCCAATATGATAGGTAGTGAACCGTATCGCTTTATACAGGCACTGGCTATTACATATTCTAAAGGATAGACGGGTTTCCTCACGATGTTTTCCCTTATCTTTTGTAAATTGTAAATTACTATGATTGTATTTTTTTATGTAGATTATTATTTATGCAGAATTTGACGTAGCTCAGTTGTTTGGGGCTTGACTCTTATCAGTGGGTACAGGGTGAAAATTGCGCTTGAGCATGTACCAATGGAAATGGACTTTAATGAATTTCTATGTACATCATAAAAATGCGTTTACGATATGCATCGAATATTGCGGTGAAGGAAAACATCGTGAGGAAACCTACTTGTTCTCCGAACAGTGGTCGTGAACATGTTTGATTTTTTTTTAAAGGCCGTTTTCAGTAGATAGACAGCACCCAACATGATAGGTAGTGAACCGTATCGCTGTATACAGGCACTGGCTTTTACCTATCCTGAGGGATAGGCAGGTTTCACCTACCTACCGTTCGCGTGGTAATACATTCACGTCCTTTAATTCCTTTTGAGGTAGACAAAACTTAGGGCACAATATCTCTTTGGTCACTTACGCATTTGTCATTAATGAAAGGTTAATAATCCATCACCTTATAGATTCTCAACCCCTAGTCCCTTAGACGCCTCCTACGACATGCTGGGAAGAACGACAGCTAGTTTTCATATACAATTAGTAATACTTACTCTAAACATTCTGATATTGGTAGATTCATAGGTATTTTCTTTGTTCGTTTTCTTGTATCCATTGTTTTGTCCACCCATATAAATAACCATGCGACCTGTAACATAAATATACATAAATATTTAAAGTATAGTAGTAAACAAAAGGAATATAATATGTGAGTGAAGTGGAAGGGCGGTTACGTAGGGGCCGGCCTAATAAGAATTGTCAGTCAGATGGACGCCATATTGAAAATGGAGCGAAAGTGATCTGTCAGTGGGACAAATGGGGATTCGTGATCTCTGCCTACCCCTCTACAGGGAATCAGGCGTGATGTGTATGTATGTATGTTGATTTAATACGATCGAGTTTATGTGAGGAGATGTATGGATGTCAATGAACAAAAAGTGATTTTTCAGGATCGAAAAAAATTTGGATCTCTGTCTGTTATATATTGATTCCTATTATATATTGATACACTAGGAGTAAACAAAGATTTCAGATCTCACCGGATCCTGACAAACCACGTTTGCTTTATGAATACTTTATTATAGTAGACATTCTGATGAATTATTTAACTGAAGTTGTATTGAAATATGTCTCCAGAATTGCTTGGCATTTCTTCTCTGCAGGATTTTCCTTTACGAAATGCCAATAGTTTAAATAAACATATTTTTTTTTAATTATAAATTAACTAATTTTAATGTCAATTTTTCACATTTAAATTTTTCACATTTCAATTAGTGATTTTATGATCCTTATGTTGAATAACAGGCATTTCATTTCACTCATACTCCTCATATACACACTCGGCGATTATAGGTACGTCTAACATACCATATAAGTTACATGATATAATAAATATATGTATATGTTAATTTCGAGTCATACAATTTTAATTTATTACTTAAATATATGTACAGTCAACGCTAAAAGTGCAGTCCCAGTAACTTTTTAGAAGGTTTACGGTTATAAGAACAAAAGAAAATATTTTACATTTCGAAGCACGCGAACGTATAGTGGCCATGACAATGCATAGTGGCGCCAATTTTAAAATCTAAAATATTATCTTTTGTTCTTATAAACGTAAACCTTGTAAAAAGTTACTGGGACTGCACTATTAGCACTGATTGTACATAGGGGTTGAATGGCATTTATGTAGAATATAATAATAATATTGTAGGACGTTATTACACCAATTCAACTAGCCCCTTGGTAAGTACATTTAAGACTTGTGTTAAGGGTACTAGTCAACGTATATTTAAGAAATATATAGTAATTATAGTATATAGATAAATACATAAATTTAACATATATATAATCAACGACCAGACTGGAAAGCAGAAGAAAAGCGTAGTTCTTAATTCTATCTCCACCGGGAATCGAACCCGGGATCTCACGATTAGCGTTCAGGCGTCTAACCGATCGCGCCACGGAGATCGTCAATATGGTGGAAATATCGAATCGAATATACACTTAACTGCCCCATAGATAATAAGTCGCTTCCTACGACATGCCGAGAAGAAGGGCAGCTAGTTAGCATTCCTTTCCATCCCATACTAGCTTAGTCTTACCTTTGAATATCTTCAAGAAATGTTTAGGTTCGTCTCCCTGTACTACTCTAAAGATCAAAGCGGCTCCGTCCAGCTGAAATAAACAACAACAATATCACTACATAGTATAAAACAAAGTCGCTTTCTCTGTCCATATGTCCCTTTGTATGCTTAAATCTTTGAAAGTACGCAACGGATTTTGATGCGGTTTTTTTTAATAGATAGAGTGATTCAAGAGGAAGGTTTATATGTACAATAACATCAACATAACATAGTGGAGTAGGCTATATATTTTATACCCGTGCGAAGCCGGAACGGGTCGCTAGTAAGTTATAACGACCGACCGTTAAGGTGAGCCTGTTCAAGAGAAACACTGTCACGCAAGTCAGAAGTTCGAGTGTCCATCTACGCAATAGGCTATTTGACACTATTAAAAATATGTTACTAAATGTAGTCATCCTATTAGGTAATAATATAAAAAACCATATTTAGCTCTCTTTTATCCGAAAATATTTATTGCTTTTGCAAAATAAACATAATAAATTCATATATATTTTTGAATTTCTTCCTTCACAAGAACGCTCTGTGATTGGCTACGCCTCGCGTGACGTCACACGCAAGTAAACATTGTTTATTGTTATGCACCTAGTGTGATTTTATCGTATTTCCATCGTTTCTTGTACTATATTTACAAGAATTCCGCAGGACACTATTAATCAGTGATATAAACAATGGTATTTGCTGTCAAAATGGACAAGAATTTTGTATAAGTCGACAATAGAAATCTACCTAAGATAGACGCATTTATGGTTGCACTTTTCTTTAAAAATAACTCTGATTATTATGCTGCAGAGCTCAAAAATATAAAAGATGGTGTGTAAGTATCTAAGTATTTATTTATAAAGCTACTTTTAATATTAATATCCGTCGCTGTTTCACAAAATATATAGGTTATGTTTATTAATCCCCTTCAAATAGTGCACTTGCAAGAATAATAACATGGTCAAGTACACAAAGTATATTTAAATTAATTACTGAATGTTGCTTAAACATATGGAATTCTCTGATACGCCTTATTACACACTCTATGTGAATCCGCAAACTAGCTATTATTTTTGTTTGTCGTACTTGATCTTTGTGTTTACTTGCCTGTGACGTCACGCAGATCATATGGCGTCCGCCATTACAGAAACAGCGTTTTTAGCTCGAATATTGTAATTTAAATTTTAACTCAATATTTTACGGAAAATACTGCAAAATTTGCAGAAATATACATGTGGTGTATTAATCATATACCAACGAATAATTTGAAACAATTTTTCAAAATCAGTCAAATAGCCTATTGCGAAGGTAGTGATTCTATGGCCACCTCGAACCCACGTGTTGACCAAGTCAGTACTCAATGTGACAGGTGGTAAGCCATGTCAGCATTTACAAGCACTATTACTGTTCGGGATACAGGTAGGTTTCCTCACGATGTTTTTCCTCACCGTAGTGTTTAACGCATTTCGTAAATGTATTTTTATTATTTATGTTGTTAATGAACAAATGATAAAATATCTAACATACCTCACTATCCATTAAAACTGCGTTGATAGCAGCCGTGGCTTGATCAACCGTCGTACTCTTGTCACCCTGCAAAATACAATCCATAATATCACTTAAAGTTTTAAGAGATTCGCGATTTATACTCATGATTAATAACTAATGGGACTTAGTCTGCCCGTGACCATGGCTACTGCAACGTAGCCGAAACGTCGGGTTAATAAAGGTAACTTTATTATATAAAAACATACGCGATAAGTCCCGTTAGTTATTAATCATAATATTACTTACTTAAATTCAATACTGTATAACCCTGAATAAACGTGTACATCTGGATTGAGGGCCCATTTTTCAAATATTGGACTATCGAAACGAAACTCACAGGGCATTTAGTAAAGAATTAGTAAAACCTTAAAGCATTTATTCTTAAATTTCTTAATCTTGAAACAAAATATATTAGTTATTTTTAAACACTAGCGATTTATACTCATTTTATTTACTATGTGAGACCGGGTCATATCACGATAAATTAATAAAGATATCTGACGGGCAGACTGCCCGTGACCATGGCTGCTGCAACGTAGCCGAAACGTCGGGCAAAATAAAGGTAATCAGATATCTTTATTAATTTATCGTAATATGACCCGGTCTCACATGATAAATAAAACAGTTATTGTCAAAAAACTTGGGCCCTCAATCCAGATGCCAGCATTTTCTAGATCTCGGAAAGTACGAATCCTGGGATAATACTGTTTATTCGAGGATTTAGTAAAGAATTTCTACTACTAGTAAAGAGTTTCTACTATAAATTGAGCATAGTGATAGTCTTTGGTCACTCGAAACCCACTTGTTATCGATAATCAGTATAATTTAGGACACTATTGCACCAATTGAACTAGCCCCTTGGTTAGTTCATTTAAGACTTGTGTTGTACATATTTCTTAACTATACGTTGACTAGTACCCTTAATACAATTCTTAAATGTGTAGTACAATTTGTATAATATTTTAGACTATTTAATATTTACGGGATATGGAATTTTATCGATCATCACCTGGGACCGAAGTCTACTTATACATTTTAGCACAAACACAGTTCAATATCAGATCAGTAATAGTGTGAACTTGGTAGTTGATTATCAAAAGTGTCAAATTTTACCATTGAAATCAAAAGTGATAAATTTCGCTTTATAAATGTCACTTTTGCTAAGTCACTACCAATTTCACATTTGCAAAAAGCATTAGTGGACTAAGGCACCTGGAACGGGTGACAAATCTCTTGCTTCACTCACACCCATTAACCTTCTCATACATGCTCTTCTGTTCTTCACGCTACACCCGCCTTGAGAAGAATAATAATAATAATATTAGGACATTATTATACCAATTGAACTAGCCTCTTGGTAAGTACATTTTAAGACTTGTGTTAAGGGTACTAGTCAACGTATATTTAAGAAATGTGTACTTATTATATATAGATAAATACATACATCGCATATATAATCAACGACCAGACTGGAAAGCAGGAGAAAAGCGTAGTTCTTAACTCTGCCTCTACCGGGAATCTTTGGGACCTCACGATTAGCGTCCGATTAGGTGTCTAACCGATCGCGCCACGGAGGTCGTCAAAAAGAATGTCTCCAATTTGATCTGAATTAACTTACCACCCAATAGTAGATAATGTGTCTGGTTTCGCCTCCAACATTACGTTTGTAAGTCACTATATAAACATCACTTTCGTAAAAGATTCCGAAATCTTTATTATTTTCTGCTGTTTTTGAATCGTATAGTTTTACGATGTTACGATTTTGTATCCTGAAATGAAATAACATTATTTTAATAACGTAGTTTTAAATTCGACGTAGCTCAGTTGTTTGGGGCTTGACTCTGTATCAGTGGGTACAGGGTCAAAATCCCACTTGAACATGTACCAATGGAAATGAAGTTTAATGAATTTCTATGTACATTTTCGTAGTAAAAATACATTTACGAAATGCGTCGAATACTACGGTGAGGGAAAACATAGTGAGGAAACCTACCTGTTCCCCAAACAGGTAATATAGTTAGTGCATGTAAATGGCGACATGGCTTACCACCTGTCACATTGACTACTAACTATCTGGTCAACACGTGGGTTCGAGGTGGCCATAGAATTACTACCTTTGCAATCGCAGAGATGGAAACCTTAACTTCGGACTACCCCACAAGGGTTAATGGTGAACGCGTTTGTCTTTATATGTATAAATATTTAGTAAGTAGTATATCGTCGTTGTCAAACCAAAATCTGCTATGTGCACTTTTTCGAGATTTTAACTTTTTGACGTCTGCGTATAGAACACTGATCAATCTACCGTATAAAAAACTGCCATGTGTCTATAAGCACTGGGAGACATTATATTCCATAAATATTAAACCTCCGTCGTTAAATAACAAATCAGTTCATTTCTAACATCTATAGCTTTCATTTGATATAGTATTTAAAATGCAAATTCATATAAAATTTTACAGGAGAACTTTTTTTGTCAATATCTCGAAAGTATAATTTTGGCACATAGCAGATTTTGGTTTGACAACGACGATATATAACTTACTTGTACACAGTATATTCTCCATCACTCTGATCAGGCAGGAATCCCCTGACAGATCCTGTCTTCCCAATAAGCTTGGCCCTCTTTTCTGACACCTCTTCATCGCTGTCATAAAATTCAGCATCTGTTGACAAACATATATTAAAATATATATTATTATGCGAATTTTATTCCTTTTAAATTTTTAAGTAATAAGTAATAGATCAGATTTTTTAAAGACTTATCGCGTATCACTGCATAGTATAAAACAAAGTCGCTTTCTTTGTCCTTATGTCCCTTTGTATGCTTAAATCTTTGAAACTACACAACGGATTTTGATGCGGTTTATTTAAATAGATAGAGTGATTCAAGAGAAAGGTTTATATGTATAATAACATCCATTAAATAGTGGAGTAGGGTCACTAGTATTTTATAAACAAAGTATTAACTTTGCTACCTAACGTTTCGCCCCTGTTGCAATGGTCATGGTAACACTTAGGTAATACTTTGTTTATAATAAAAATCGCGAGTCAGTCGTCTATGGTTCGTCAACAAAGTCAGCAGCTCAGTGAAAGTTGAAAATACAAATAATTATTTTCGGCTGAATATTTGGTCAATTGTGATGCTGAACTGGTTAAATCTGTTCGCTTTGGGATTATACTTGGATCCTTAACTGAAACGAACTGAAGAACAAGGAAGAGGAGAAGAATTGGGCTGCGAATTCGTTTTTCTTCGGTTGTAGCGGCTGGCGGCGTTGGTGTAACCATGGCGATGGAATAACAAGAAGTACAAACGCCGTGGCATCAGTGTTTGTACTTCAGCCGACATAACCTTAGTGGTGAATGGGTTATTAAAGAATTAAAAAAATCGCGAGTCACTCAAAAATCTGATCTATTACTTATTAATATAGATACGTTCACGCCTTTATAACCACGTATACGAAAGAACTAGAAGATTTTATATCTCCGATGTTATAAACAACTTTTGGTAGAGTCAGAAGTTTTAAAAATCCATCACGAAAATCACAAGCCTCTTATCTGTTAACTTCGATCATCATGACTCTATGCAACCTAGAAAGTATAAAAGTCGTGAATACATACCACTGGCACTCCTGACAATTCTAGAATGAGACATGCCGACGTCTTTCCAAGTGAAGAAATATTGTTTAAACGCAGCCGGCTCTGTGCCCTGCGGTATCCTTGACACATGGACCTGTAAATAAAAAAAACATATAAACAAATATGATCAGCATCTGTCACCCTGATAGACCACTTTTCATTGACACTCATACACTTCTAACCACGAACCAAATATAAAGAGGACCCGGCGTAAGGAGCGGTCCCCGTTACACGGTGCGGAGGCCAAATGGCGTGTTTTAATTGGTGCGGAGTCTAAAAATGTGTACTAAAAAGAAGATATCTATTTTGAATGGCCGATGCCGTGTTTTGATTGGTTGTATTATCCCCCCTCCATCACGCGTACCTTGTTTCACTCCGCGTAGTGCCACGCTAGTTTCCATACAAATATTGCGTAAAGCCCACCCCTCTTATTAATTACTCCATGCTTCTAACACACTCGGCGGTTATAGATACTTCTAACGTCACCATATTTTTCAATATGGCGTCTATCCTGGCCTTCAAAAAATCATTTTATACCTAGAATAGACAAAACAAAGGGAAACGCTGTCACGACCATTGACCCTTGCATGTTCAGGTGTCCATCTCCGCAATTGTGAAGGTAGTAATTCTATGCCCACCTCGAATTCAAGTGTTGACCAAGTCAGTACTCAAGGTGACAGTAGTACCACCTGCATTTACAGGCACTAACTATTACCTGTTCGGGAAACAGGTTGGTTTCCTCACGATGTTTTCGCTCACCGTAGTATTCAACGTTTAACAAAAATTATAATGAACACGTGCTATGCAAACCGTATTCAATGAAATCAATTTGCTAAACTTGTAGTAGTGAAAGCCGCATTCACTTAGTGGACGCTTAATATACATATTATATTTTATATATTTACCCATTTAGGATAGTTCTTGGATGCCAAATATTGTTCCGCCTTAGATATAGCTTCATTCTTTTCCTGAAAGTAATAATAAAATATTAAAAAATACACACAAATACAACACAACCTTCAAACCATATGAAACATATTTACGTCCTTAATTCTTTCGGTTTATAACATTTCGGACACATAATAAACATATCTCTACTATCACTACTTAATATGGAATATTGGTGACAAATTACTAGCCCATCGCCCAATAGATTCATTATAGTATCCGCCTAGAAATGCCGGCAAGAGCGGCAGCTACTAATCTTTGGACTATTATCATAAAGAACATAGCGTGAAGAAGAAGAAGAGCGTGTATGAGAAGGTTAATGAGTGTGAGTGAGGCGAGAGATTTGTCACCCGTTCCAGTTGGCCTAATAGTCTCTGCCTGTCCTGTTAGGGAAGTAGATTATACAAATGGGAATATAAACACACTCAGAGTAGTCAAAGGCTTGAGTGCCCATCTCTGAAATATCGAAGGCATGTTAGGTATGAGCTACTCAAAGCTCTCGTTTCACTAGATAGACAGCACCCAACGTGATAGGTAGTGAACCGTATCGCCGTATACAGGCACTGGCTATCCTATCCCGAGAGATAGGCAGGTTTCTCACGATGTTTTCCTTCACGTTATTTGGTAATATATAAGCATATTATATTATGACTTACCCTTTCAGTGGATTGTTTGCCGACCCAAACATATATACCCCCCGTAACGGTGTCCAAAATATAGCATTCCTGTAAACAAATACATACATTTAAAAACATAGCATTATGTATTTGACGACCTCCGTGGCGCGAACGGTTAACCACCTTTTTGCAAAATATCTACTCAATATCACTTGAATCATTCAGTAAAAGTGTAAAATTTTGCGTTAAAAATGGCGAAATGTGTCACTTTTGCTATTCTACGATAAACATCACACTTTCACTATATTGAACAAAAACCATATGGAACTACGATTGTGCTAAAATGCATAAGTAGACTTGGACACTTGAACGCTAATCGTGAGTTCCCAAAGATTCCTGTTGGACACAGAGTAAAGAACTACGCTTTTCTTCTGCTTTCCAGTCTGGTGGTTGATTATGTATACTTTGCATATGTAATAAGTATATATTTCTCTAATATACGTTGGTTAGTACCCTTAACACAAGTCTTTGTTGTCCTTAGCAAGGGGCCTAGTTCAATTGGTGTAAAAGTGTCCTATAATATTATCACAATTGTTAATATAATAGGAACATTGACGACAGATAATCCCATCACCCAATAGATTCTATTGACCCCTAGTCCCTTAGTCACCTCCTACGACGTGCCGGGAAGACAGGCAGCTAGTTATCATACGTACATACGCTTTACGTCTTGTGTATACACACTCCCTTTTTATTGTGGCGGAGTAGTCAAAGACTTTAGAACCCATCGAAATTTCCAAGGCATATTAGGTATGGGTCACTCAAAGCCCACGTTTCACTAGAAGCATCCAACGTGATAGGTAGTGAACCGTATCGCCGTACTGGCACTGGCTATTACATAGAGATAAGCAGGTTTCCTCACGATGTTTTCATCATCATCATCATCATCAGCCTGTGTATCATCCACTGTTGGACATAGGCCTCCCCCAAATGTCGCCACTTCTCCCTGTCAGTGGCCGTTCGCATCCATTCGATGTCGGCCAACCTGCGCAGGTCGTCTTCCCACATTGCCGGGGGGCGCCCCACACGTGTGCATCTGGATTGAGGGCCCATTTTTCAAATATTGGACAATCGAAATGAAACTCACAGGGCATTTAGTAAAGAATTAGTAAAAACTATAGCATCTATTCTTAAATTTCTTAAACTTGAAACAAAACAGTTATTGTCAAAAAACTGTGGCCCTCAATCCAGATGCCAGCATTTTCTAGATCTCGGAAAGTACGAATCCTGGGATAATGCTGTTTATTCGAGGATTTAGTAAAGAATTTCTTAAATAAATTAAGAAAATCTCAAATCTCAAAAATGCGTTTAATATAGGTTTAGGGCGATTTTGCTATGGCCCTCAGTTCAGAGCTCTCTGACTTTTGGAATCATCAAAAAATGAACATTTCTATACAAAAAGACTAATGTAACTTATATTATCTTGAAGCTCAATGGCTCAATGAATTAGTAATGAAGAAATAACGATACAAAGGCGAATAGTTTAAGAGAAAATGAAATTTGAATTTTCATCTGACGTACAAACTGAGAGCCCTAAACTTTCGGCGATATTGACTAAACTAAGCCATCTACACTAGCGTACATAAGGATGACTAATTTTACTAATTTTTTACTAAATCCGTGCAATAATTACATGCCTCTAAATATCACACTTTAAGAGGAAAATGATTTTGATTATTTATATAGGAGGAAATTCTGTAGGGTGACTATGTTATGTGTAAATAAAATATGTATATGCAAGTATTTGACGTGTTCTTGTAGTATATTGTAGCACAGATGGATAATTGGGGGTTTATTACGCCTAAATATCCCGTGCTAGCAGGGACGAAAAAAGAATGCTAGGCTGCAGCCGATATCCCTGGCATGTTGACTGAGGGGCTGGGTATAAATGCAATTTATTTGACGACCTCCGTGGCGCGATTGGTTAACCACCTGAACGCCAATCGTGAGGTCCCGGGTTCGATTCCCGGTGGAGGCAGAGTTGAGAACTACGCTTTTCTTCTGCTTTCCAGTCTGGTTGTTGATTATATATGCTATATATGTATTTATCTATATATAATATGTATATTATATATTTCTTAAATGCACGTTCACTAGTACCCTTAACACAAGTCTTAAATGAACTTACCAAGTAGCTAATTCAATTGGTGTAATATTGTCTTAAATATTATTACTATTAATTTATTGGGCGGTGGGCTAGCAATCTGTCACTAATGTTCCATATGGTGTACGAAAAATTCAATGGTACAATAAATAACTGGCGATTATTGGCGATTATTAAATTATGTAACATCACTCATCTAATCAAGCTGACAGATGTCAAAATTATATAAAAACAGCAAGTCAAGCACGGACTATTCAAATATATTAAAATTAAAATACATTTTATCGCTTCTCGGCCTTTTGTCTAAGATCAAAGTGTTAAATACATTTTAAAATAATTATTTAGAAATACGAATTTTATTTTATTTGGTGATTCCGGTTTCTGCGGCGTTACAGATAGTGTGTTGTATTGTAGCTAATATCTTTGAATGTGGTTATTGTCAATCAAGAGCTAATAATCTATGTTTATATTTCATTAATAACATTTCTATTTATTTTTACGCAACAAATAAAGCCGTAACATAATCGTCATAGACCTCGTACATACCCTCAAAGACACGATAATATTTCATAATTAAATTTTTAGCATACATCAATATTAGGGTTGTAATTGACACATTACAGAACACAATATTTCAAGTTTTCACATTGACTTTCAAAGGATACATGAATAAATAGACGATTGACACACTGATTCTACTTTCAAACGGACTGGTCACTATCTCCACCATAGATAAGTGTTTGATGACTTTGCGTAGGCAATTTAACCTCCAATCCTAGCTACTTTGGTTCATATGTATCTTTGTATTAGGTTCGGGACGTCGAAAATTTTTTTATATTTACACATAACATAGTCACCCTACAGAATTTCCTCCTATATAAATAATCAAAATCATTTTCCTCTTAAAGTGTGATATTTAGAGGCATGTAATTATTGCACGGATTTAGTAAAAAATTAGTAAAATTAGTCATCCTTATGTACGCTAGTGTAGATGGCTTAGTTTAGTCAATATCGCCGAAAGTTTAGGGCTCTCAGTTTGTACGTCAGATGAAAATTCAAATTTCATTTTCTCTTAAACTATTCGCCTTTGTATCGTTATTTTCTTCATTACTAATTCATTGAGCCATTGAGCTTCAAGATAATATAAGTTACATTAGTCTTTTTGTATAGAAATGTTCATTTTTTGATGATTCCAAAAGTCAGAGAGCTCTGAACTGAGGGCCATAGCAAAATCGCCCTAAACCTATATTAAACGCATTTTTGAGATTTGAGATTTTCTTAATTTATTTAAGAAATTCTTTACTAAATCCTCGAATAAACAGCATTATCCCAGGATTCGTACTTTCCGAGATCTAGAAAATGCTGGCATCTGGATTGAGGGCCACAGTTTTTTGACAATAACTGTTTTGTTTCAAGTTTAAGAAATTTAAGAATAGATGCTATAGTTTTTACTAATTCTTTACTAAATGCCCTGTGAGTTTCATTTCGATTGTCCAATATTTGAAAAATGGGCCCTCAATCCAGATGCACACGCCCCACACTACGTTTACTGAGATGCGGTCTCACGATGTTTTGTCTTACTAAAATACATACATACCTGTGGTTTAAGCTGTTCCTGCTTGAATGGTTTGCTTAGTGGAGTAATTTTCAGCTTTCCTGAACTGTCAGAAATCTCGGATAGTGTTACTATGGTTTCTTCATTGCGTTCGAATGCCTGAAAATAAGTAACACCTTAGAGATATAATATAGGGGTGCGATTAGTTACTAGTTTTTATATGTCACTAGCGACCCGCTCCGGCTTCACACGGGTATAAAATATATAGCCTACTCCACTATTTAATGGATGTTATTATACATATAAACCTTCCTCTTGAATCACTTTATCTATTAAAAAAAAACGCATCAAAATCAGTTGCGTAATTTCAAAGATTTAAGCATACAAAGGGACATAGGGACAGAGAAAGCGACTTTGTTTATTAATTATACCTACATATATTTGTAGTTTTAATGTACGTTTGTTTGTTAAACATACATATACATTCACGTCCTTTAATCCCTTTCCGGGTGGACAGAACCTTGAAGATATAATACGTACATAAGTATTTGGTATTTGGTGAACAGAAACTCGGATATATAACAACTAAGTCACTTTTTAGAATAATTATTGGGGTTGCGATGTCATAGTGAAACATTGGTTACAGGTTGGTAGCCCATAGCCCAATTGATCGCATTATTCTCTAATCCCTTAGTCGCCTCCTATAATGCCAGGAGAAATTGCAGCTAGTTAGCATTCTTTTTACGTCGCAGACTAGCACAGGAAACAAATAACATTTAAAATACACAAATTTTGTTTCATTTTTCATACATGTTTATGCCTCTATGTCCTCAAAGGGATAGGCAGGCATAGACTATCGATTGCCACCTGGAACGGGTGAGAAATCTCCCTTGCTTCACTCACACCCATTAAACTTCTCATACATGCTCGCTCTTCTGTTCTTCACTACGTACACCTGCCTTGAAAATAATGTCCCTAATTTTAATTTGATCTGTATAAGTTCAACTTTATACTGTAGGTATCTGTACTTTAAAGTATGAAATACGGATGTAAAGTTTATTGACTTTAGTTAGTGATAAAAGTCGGAGTATTTTTATTATTCACTAATTGGTTAACGAGTAACCAAAACCAACAAATAAAACATTGACACATCAGTCGTTAGATGAACAAAGTTAGTCACCATACAAACATACACATCACACCCTTTCACAGAGTACGTATATACATACATAACACATACTTCTCTACCATTATTCTTTGCGGGGTAGTCAAAGAAGTATAGTTTTTACCTCCGCAATTGCTTAGGTAGTAATTCTATGGCCACCTTGAACCCACGTGTTGACCAGATAGTAATCAATGTGACAGGTGATAAAACGTGCCTCCAATTTACAATCACTGACTGTTACTTCACGATATTTTCTTCCCTTACTATAGTAAGCATTTTAATTGCGAAAATGCTACTTTAGATAAATCGTTTCTATGCATACATGATCCAAAGTTTGAACCCTGTACCCAATGATACAGAGTCAAGCCACCAACGACTGACCTACGCTAAATTTCTTCTTATTACATACATACATACACATCACGCATGATTCCCTGTAGAGATCACGGATTTGTCCCACTGACGACCACTTTCGCTTCATTGACATTCATACATCTTCTCATACACTCTCGGCGGTTATAGGTACTCCGAACGTCTCCTTTTTTCAATATAGCGTCTATCTGACTGTAACCACTTTTGCTTCTGACACTCATACACCTCCAACACACTTTTCATACACATACATACATACATACGCTTCACGACTTGTGTATACACACTCCCTTTTTTATTATGACGGGGTAGTCAGAAGCTTGAATGCCCATCTCCGAAATTTCGAAGGCATGTTAGGTATGGGTCATTCGAAGCCCGCGTATCACTAGATAGACAGCACCCAACGTGATAGGTAGTGAACCGTATCGCCGTATATAGGCACTGACTATTACCTATCCTGAGCGATAGGCAGGTTTCCTCACGATGTTTTCCCTCACCGTTAGCATTTTAGATGCTAGTAAATAGCGACATCGCTTACCACCTACTAGCTTCGAAATTGCTGAGATAGAACCTGAACCTCTGATTACCCCACAAGGGTTAATGGTCGTTGACACGTTCGTCTTTGTTTTGTCTTTCAATCAAATCAATTGGGCGACGGGCTAGCATGGAGCTTATTACCAAGACCCTTTTTAAAACTACCCGCACTTTTCGGGGACTAGTCAGAGGGGTTACTTCATGTATGTATAGTACCTGGTCGTCACCACCGGCGTTTTCTTCCGGAACTGTGTCCCTACTACCCGAGCCAAGAGCCGTGAAGAATTTCTGCACATCCGACTCACTGGAATAAGCATCTGGAAAATAGATTCAACATAAACGTAAACATACGCTTCACGACTTGTGTATACACACTCCCTTTTTTTTATTATGGCGGGGTAGTCAGAGGCTTGAATGCCCATCTCCGAAATTTCGAAGGCATGTTAGGTATGGGTCATTCGAAGCCCGCGTATCACAAGATAGACAGCACCGAACGTGATAGGTAGTGAACCGTATCGCCGTATATAGGCACTGACTATCACCTATCCTGAGGGATAGGCAGGTTTCCTCACGATGTTTTCCCTCACCGTTAACTAAATAAACGTTTTTGCAAAAAAGATTCATTCAAGTCTTTATTCATTTCGTCTCGCACAAGCTACGAGTACGTAAAGCACTCCTTTTTCCGTCGAACTGCCAGACTATTCAATGAGCAGCTGGCAGATATCGACGTATGGAACGTTTCGCTCCCATTGTTTAAGAGAAAAGTCAAGGAAATATTAGGTGTAACATTATAAGATTGTGTTATGTTTTGTATATTGTTATTTAATATTGTGTTGGTAGCAAAGTAGTTTTGTTTTTTTATGAATACTGTAGGTTTAAATTAGAAATAATATTATGTTTAGTTTAAGTTCTTTTATGTAACTGTTTGTATCCTAAATAAATGAAAAAAAAAAGTCTCTGACATTCCGAAAGAGTTAATGGTCGTGAAGCGTATGTATGTAACAGCTATGTAACGCAAATTGTAATAAAGTACAGTCAACGCTAAAAGTGCAGTCGCAGTAACTTTTTATAAGGTGTAAGTTTATAAGAACAAATGAGAATATTTTACATTGCAAAACTGGCGCCACTATGCATTGTCATGGCCACTAAACGTTCGCCTAAACAAATATTGTCTTTTGTTCTTATACACTTAAACCTTATAAAAAGTTACTGGGACTGCACTTTAAGCGCTGACTGTATGTATGTATATCTTATCAATTACCTGTCCGACGAACAGGTAGGTTTCCTCACGATGTTTTCTCTTACCGTATAATTCGATGCATTTCGTAGATGTGTTTTTATTACGAAAATGAACATAGAAATTCATTAAACTTTATTTCCATTGGTACATGCTCAAGCGGGATTTGAACCCTGTACCCACTGATACAAAGCCAAGCCCCAATCAACTGAGCTACGTCGAATTATTAGGTAATCGTCAGTGCTTGTAAATGGCGACATGGCTTACCACCTGTCAGATTGAGTGCTGACTATCTGGTCTACACGTGGGTTCGAAGTATCCATAGAATTACTACCTTCGCAATTGGGGAGACGGACATCTGAACCTCTGACTTCCCCGTAAGGGTTAATGGTCGTGAACTCGTAGGTACGTTAAATAGTTCCCTTAACACAAGTCTTAAATGAACTTATCATGAGGTTGTTTGAATCGGTGTAATAGTGTCCCAAATACTATTAATTACAAATTCCATACTCCCTTAGTTGCTTCCAAGGAAATACTAAGCTACAGCGTTTTCAACTAATATAACAATAAACTAATATATTTTCAACTAATATATAGCTAAAAAACTTATATTTAGATTTAAGATTTTATCATATAAATATCAGTTTATTTTCAACTTTATTTATCTAGATATTATTTTGATTTATTACCTCATGTAAATATTTTTTATAAATTAATTAACAAACTTACCAATAATCTCAACACGAGCTCTGCCATTGTGGTCCTGGTCGCGAATTTGATTAGCCACAGAAATAGCTTTCAAACGTTCGATGTTCTTTGCTTTTTCACCGACATACACATATATATCGTGATTTACATCCAATATGAAACAGTCTCCTTTGTTCATTGATGAGATTAGAGGGTCTACCTGTAGGTTAAACATATAAATAATATTTTAGAACCTAGGATAATATTACACCAATTGAACTAGCCAAAAATAAGACATATGAGAGTCAGATAGACGCTATATTGAAAAAGGGTGACGTTAGGAGTACTAATAACCGCCGAGTATGTATGAAAAGATGTATGAGTGTTAATGAAGCGAAAGTGGTCTGTCAGGGTCGGGACAAATGGGGATCTGTGATCTCTGCCTCTCCCTCTACAGGGAATCAGGCGTGATATGTATGTATGTATGAATTAGCCCCTTGTTTAGTACATTTAAGACTTGTGTCAAGGGTACTAGTCAACATATAGTCACTTTTTAGCATAAATATTGGGGGTATATCGCATATCATAATGGAACATTAGTGACAGGTTACTAGCCCATCGCCCAACAGATTTTATACACCCCTAGTCTCTTAATCGCCTCCTACGACATGCCGGGAAGAAAGGCAGCTAGTTCGCATTCTTTTTACGTTCCAAAGACCTTTCGGGGTGGTCAGAACCTTAGAGATATGAAAAACATCTTCTTGGTCACTTATTAGCATGTATATTGGAGTATTGATAATGGAATATTAGTGACAGGTTACTAGCCCATCGCCCAACAGATTCTATACACCCTTAGACCCTTAGTCGCCTCCTACAACATGCCGGGAAGAACGGCAGATTAAAAAGAATGCTATAGTAATTAAAATTAACTATACCTGTCTCACTCTAACATTGCGCTTTCCCTTAATTTGGAACAGGCGTTTTTCAGCGCCGGCGTTCGTGGTGACATGGTTGAAACCACTGGCGTGACCTCCATCTATGTACCTAATAGCTGTGAAAAAGACAAACGCGTTCACAACAAATAGGTAATAGTCAGTGCTTGTGAATGGCGACATGGCTTACCACCTGGCACATTATAGTTTTAAGAGATTCGCGATTTATACTCATGATTAATAACAAGCTGGCGCAATAAGCGTATGTTTTTATATAATAAAGTTACCCATATTAACCCGACGTTTCGGCTACGTTGCAGCAGCCATGGTCACGGGCAGACTTGGATATTAATCAGGTAAAACATGTTGAGTACTGACTATTTGGTGAACACGTGAGTTCGAGATGGAAAAATCTTTTCTTTTTTTTTAACTGAAATGGGCTCACTCTTGACCCTGTTTGCAACTCAAAGGAGGCGACAGACAGAGTCTAAAATGTAGCGAGCTTGCCCAGAAAATGCCTATGCACCCTAGTTTTGAACATCTGTGGATTAAATACCTCCGGGAATACATCTTACCAACATCTAACATCTTACCGGGCGAAAAGTACTTCACAAACTGTTGGCTCTCGTATCCTTGGACCTCTCTATGTTGTATGGCTGCCCCACCAAACTTATCATCCAAACCCACTGTCAATATGGCTGCAGCACCCGATTCATCCTGGCTGGTTTCCGCACCAAGCCAATAGTGGATATCCCAGGATAGGTTGTTGCGTTTGTCTGCGTTAGTCTGGGAAAATAGAGTCTTAGTTAGTTCTTTACATGAGGTAATAAATCAAAATAATATCTAGATAAATAAAGTTGAATATAAACTGATAAACACTACATAGTATAAAACAAAGTCGCTTTCTCTGTCCCTATGTCTCAACTCATTTTGATGCGGTTTTTTTAATAGATGAGAGTGATTCAAGAGGAAGGTTTATATGTATAATAACATCCATTAAAAATAGTGGAGTAGGCTATATATTTTATACCCGTGCGAAGCCGGAACGGGTCGCTAGTTATAAAATAAAATCTTAAAGCTAAATATATTTACAAATAAAATATATCTGCCAAATCACTGGCAGTGGTAGGAAGTATCCCAAGAAGGCTGGTGGCATTTCGCCGTTGCACAGCTATGTAGTTAGATCTTAGTTTTGGGTTTGAGGTGGCCATAGAATCACTACCTTCGCAATTGCGGAGATGGACACCTGTACCTCTGACTATTTCGGAAGGGTTAATAATAATATTTGGACATTATTACCAATTGAACTAGGCCCTTGGTAAGTTCATTTAAGATTTGTGCTATTAGAATTTCATCATTATAAATACATATAAAAAATGTGTGTTTTATCGTGTATTTCAATAAAGCCCTGTTCTAGTCTCGGACGCAAAAAGAATGCTAACTAGCTGCCGTTCTTCCCGGCATGTCGTAAGAGGCGAATATGGGATCAATTGGGCGATGGGCTAGCAACCTGTCATCAATGTTCCATTATGACATTGCAACCCCAATATTGTGACTGACCTAGGAGATATTATATTTCCGAAGTTCTGTCCACCCCGAAACAGATTAAAAGACGTCAATGTATGTGTATGTTAATAAAGTGGAAGCGGTTTATCCCGATCCAGACAAATGGGGATCCGTGATCTCTGTCTATACCTCTACAGGGAATCAGGTGTGATGTGTATGTATGTATGTATATTAATAAAAAACTACATACCTTCAAAATGATGTAAGAGTCTCCCTTATAGAACTTTCCATATTCCTTTTGAGGTACAGGTACTGGCTCGAAGTCCTGAAAAATACAATATAAACTTAGTTTATAGGAGGTGACAAAAGACAAACGCATTCACGACCATTAACCCTTGCGGGGTAGTCAGAGGTTCAGGTTTCCTTCTCCGCTATTGCCAAAGTAATTCTATGGCCACCTCAAACCCACGTGTTGACCAGATAGTCAGTACTCAGTGTGACAGGTGGTAAGCCATGTCGCCATTTACATGCACTAACTATTAAGTTCGGGGAACATGTAGGTTTCCTTACGATGTTTTCCCTCACCGTAGTATTCGACGCATTTCGTTAATGTAGTTTTATTTATAGGACGTGAATGTATGTAAATCATTTTACCAAGTAGGCAATTTTCGATATCAGTAAAGTGGTTCAATAACACACACACTTAAAAGTATGCTTAACATGATAAGCGAAGAAAGTACTAATATTCTCCGATCATTCATTATTTGCAAGATTAATAACGTTTTTAAATGCATCGAATACTACGGTGAGGGAAAACATTGTGAGGAAACCTACTTGTTCCTTTAACAGGTAATAGTCAGTGCTTGTAAATGGCGACATGGCTTACCACCTGTATATTATTGTAATAAGTGATTTTTTTAGGAGTTTTTAATTTCCTACCCCTCTGTAGGGAATCAGGCGTGATGTGTATGTATGTATATTGAATAAGAAGAATTACATTTTTATTAGGTAACTATCTGGTCAACACATAGATTCAGTCGTCTATGGATTGTCAACAAAGTCAACAGCTCAGTGAAAGTTGAAAATACAAATAATTATTTTCGCCTGAATATTTAGTCAATTCTGATGCCAAACTGGCTAAATATGTTCATTTTGGGATAAAATTCGGATCCTCAACTGGAACGAACCGAAGAACAATGAAGAGAAGAATTGGAGCATCAACCTCGTTTTTCTTCGGTTATAGCGTTGGCGGCGTTGGCATAACCATGGCGACGGAATAACAAGAAGTGCAAACGCCGTGGCATTAGTGTTTGTACTTTCGCCGACATAACCTTAGTGGTGAATGGCTTATTAAAGAATTTAAAAAAAACACATAGGTTCGAAGTATCCATAGAATCGCTACTCCGCAGTCCCAGAGATGGAAACTTGAGTCTCTGACTACCCTACAGGGAATAATAGTCGTGACCCTCACCTCAATCCTCCATATCTCCAATCCGGCCTGTTTACCTGCATTGGCAAACGCGGGATGAGTCATGGCTTTCCTTCTGGCGTCCTGAAAACAAACAAATATTAACATACACACATAATTATAGTTTTACTAGTGACCCGCTCCGGCTTCGCACGGGTATAAAATATATAGCCTACTCCACTATTTAATGGATGTTATTATACATATAAACCTTCCTCTTGAATCACTCTATCTATTAAAAAAACCGCATCAAAATCCGTTTCGTAGTTTCAAATATTTAAGCATACAAAGGGACATGGGGACAAACAAGGCGACTTTGTTTTATACTATGTAGTGATTAATAACTAACGGGACTTATCGCGTAAGTTTTTATACATGTAATACGTTTAAATTTTAACGTAGCCTAAACGTCGGGTTAATAAAGGTAACTTTATTATATAAAAACTTACCCGATAAGTCCCGTTAGTTATTAATCATGTACACACATCATATTAAACATACACATTGTTTTATATGTACTTAGTGACAAGATACTGTGACTATTGTTTATTTGAGTGATTAATAACATACATACATAACATATTGAAAAAGGGTGACGTTAGGAGTACCTATAACCGCCGAGTGTGTTAGAGGTGTATGAGTGTCAATGAAGCGAAAGTGGTCTGGCAGGATCGAGACAGGGATCGGTGATCTCTGCTTACTCCTTAATAGGTAATCAGGCGCGATGTTTATGTATGTATATATACATAACATACGCTTCACAAATTGTGTAATATATATAGACTCCCTTTTTTTTCTTGTGACAGGGTAATCAGAGGCTTGAATGCCTATATATGTAATTTAGAAGGCATGTTAGTTATGGGTCACACGAAACCCGCGTTTCTCTTGATAGACAGCACCAACGTGAACGTGGTCGTGAACCGTATCGCCGTATATGGCTATTACCTATCCCTCGGGATAGGCAGGTTTCCTCACGATGTTTTCCCTCAGCTTTAGCGAATGTAAATTATGTACAATAATGCAAAACACATAATGTAAATTTCATTCAATGGTACATGCTGGGATTCGAACCTAGGACATCTAATAAAAATTCAGTGGTCTTACCTACAGACGCTCTTTTATTAACCTTCCTTTTAATAACAAAAGAAACAAATACTTTCACGACCATTTACCCTTGGGGGATAGTCACGTATATCTTTGCAACTGTGAAGGTAGTAATTCCATGGCCACCTCGAATCCACATGTTGACCAGTTAGTCAGTACTCAATGTGACAGGTGGCCAGACCCTCAACTTAAGTATATCAATATGTCCTCATTCATTATAGTTTTAAGAGATTCGCGATTTATACTTATGATTAATAACTAGCCTCTCTCTAATGAACGCCGATACTACAGTAGAATTGTACGCGAGGCGATTGAAATAAAAAAGCACAGTACATTCAATCGTGAAGGAGGTTACAAACTGTCTTCGGCGTGGAATACCGTAATAGATTGACATTCGGTTCAGCATGATCGTGTGAAGCCACAAGATACTGTGAGTGTAGTGTGTAGGTCGCGTGAGTTTAACTCATTCGACGCCGCGCCATTTTTCAGCGTCTTACTAGCGGAGCCGCCATACAAACGATCATGAACACGCGAGGCGTGTCCGCGGCTCTGCGACTAAGAAAAAATGGATCTGCGGCAAGTTTAATCTTTCTAAATACGTTAATAATACATTGTGGTAGTTTATTTCCTTAGTTCTGTTTGTGCAACGAAAGAGATAAGGTTGTGGCAACAGTATAGTGATTTTAAACCCGGAATTATGGCGGAATATGGATGTTTAGGTAAATAGGTAAATTAAATATGATGTGATTCTCAAACTTACTTATATATTATCAAACTTATATTTTTTTTTTGTTTGTATAGTATATAAATTATTTACTCATATATCGACTAAAATCACTCAGAAACATATTATTGTGTAAGTACTAATATAGGCTTGTGTCCTAAAATGTAATTAGTGGTTCATTCTTTTCTTTCTTACATATATATCGGAAATAAGTTAATATTTCTAGAATAATCAATCACTAACATAATTATTTACGGTTTTTAAAAAACCTGTTCGAATATTTCATGAAAACGCTCTAAACTGCCATGGCGTCTTCAATGACGTCATTCAGTGCGTCCAAACCAAAACAAACCGTGAACGTGAATACTTTTTTTACATTTAATTATTTAAAAATGAATTCCATGTTTTATAAGTATTGCGTAGTGCCTGAGTGTAAAAGCATAAGTGTAATGACACCAAACAAATTGTTGTAAGAGTTCCCATGAATGAACAAATACGGAGAAAGTGGTTAAAACTTGCACGGAGGGATGATGCCCGTATTTTGTCTGTAGATTCAAGAATGTACTTTTGCGAAGATCATTTTGATGTAAGTATTAAAACAAAGATGACTTTCCAGTCCCTGTACCTATATTACAATGAAAAAAACACTTTGGAAATGTAGCTATTAAATTATTTGAGGTTATTTTCATTCTGACTTAATTTTGTACTAACTGATGTAATCTGAGATTTTATGTTGTAGGTATCATTGTTAAAATGAATGCAACTAGTTGGTACAAAAAATCTAACATAAAATCAAGTCAAAAATAACCTAAAATCAAAGTCTTTATTTCAGGAAATATAACTCATTTTATTTAGTAAACTGAATGAATGCTTACTAAGTAATGTTTACATTTCTGTTTACTTACATTGAAGTCTTAACGTTGCGAAATTCCGAAGAACAAAAATCACTGTTAGTTGCGAAAAATGTTCCGAGCATAACAGCGTCAATTTTTGGTAGATTAGTCGAATTTGCTTTACTAAATCCGGACTCCATAGCTATTTTTCTCAACCTTTAGAAATATCGATAATTCAGAAGTTTTTTTGCAAAAATCGGCGAATAATTGTTACTGGGTTTGTGTATTTACTACTAAAACGTAAACAACAACAATGGCGCACGCACTTACTGACGTCACGCTCTCTGATTGGCGTTCACTGTCACGTGATTAAATTTATATTTTTCGGTTTTAAATAATGAAAAATATTAATAATCTTACATTTTTATAATAAATAAATAATTGTATTTACTTCTATACATAATAATGAAGTTATATATATCACAACATGACCTATTATTTTTTAGTGGACACAAGCCTATTATAATAAACAAGCTAACGTAGTGAGTTTGATGGAAAGTTAAACAAACTTTTAGAACCTCTGGTCGCATACTCAAAGTGGACACGCGTCGCGTGTTCTTGGCATCCCACAAGGTATTCGTTTTTAGTATAAACATAACTTCTTTCAAAGTAGAAACCACGTAAATATTATGGTTATTCGTGTGGTAAATACCATGTACACAAATTCTTATTAATTTTTTTCGTGTACTTTTCGAGATATAATCGAAAACTTATGGACACGCGAGGCGTGTCCGCGGCGTTGCGAGTAGAATTTTCATGGACACGCGAGGCGTGTCGTTGGCTCCGAATGAGTTAATAAAAACGTAGCAGTGAGGGTAGTCGGAGAAGAATCTGACAGGGCGCTGCGTTGGAGGCGAAGAAATATGCATTGTCAGTCTGCCCGTGACCATGGCTGCTGCAACGTACCCGAAACGTCGGGTTAATAAAGGTAACTTTATTATATAAAAACATACGCGATAAGTCCCGCTAGTTATTAATCATGTCCTCATTCAATCAGCCTATGTCAGTCCACTGCTGGACATAGGCCTCCCCAAGGGTATACAAAACACGATCACTCGTGGCCCTCAGCCAACCACTACCAGCGACCTTTTTCAGGTCATCGGTCCACCTAGCAAGGGGGCGTCCTACACTACGTTTACCGAGACGCGGTCGCCAAAATGTCCTAATACAAATATATAAAAAGGGAAATGGAGGCGTGAATATGTATGTTTCTAAAACAAGATAACATACGCTTCACGACTTGTGTATACACACTCCCTTTTTTATTATGGCGGGGTAGTCAAAGACTTGAATGCCCATCTCCGAAATTTCGAAGGCATGTTAGGTATGGGTCATTCGAAACCCGCGTATCATTAGATAGACAGCACCCAACGTGAGAGGTAGTGAACCGTATCGCCGTATATAGGCACTGACTATTACCTAACCTGCGGGATAGGCAGGTTTCCTCACGATGTTTTCCCTCACCGTTAGAGACTGTATATTATATACATAAATTAAATACACTTATTTAAATTTCATTTATTGGTACATGCCAGAGTCGGGATTCGAACCTAGGACCTGTAATATAAAGTCAGAGGTCTTACCCACTGGACTACATACACTCTTTTATTAACCTTCCTTTTAATAACAAAAGAAACAAATACTTTGCAATTGTGAAGGTCGTAATTCTATGGCCACCTCGAATCCATGAGTTGACCAGTTAGTCAGTACCCAATGTGACAGGTGGCCAGTCCCTCAACTTAAGTACATCAAAATTTCCTCAATCAATCAGCCTATGTCAGTCCTCTGCTGGATGTAGGCCTCCCCAAGATAACGCCACAAAACACGATCGTGGCCCTCAGCCAACCACTACCAGCGACCTTTTTTCAGGTCATCGGTCCATCTAGTAGGGGCGTCCTACACTACGTTTACCAAGACGCGGCCGCGAAAATTTCCTACAACAAATCACTACATAGTATAAAACAAAGTCGCTTTCTCTGTCTCTATCCTGTCCTGTATGCTTAAATCTTTGAAACTACGCAACGGATTTTGATGTGGTTTTTTTTAATAGATAGAGTGATTCAAGAGGAAGGTTTATATGTATAATAACATCCATTAAATAGTGGAGTATGCTATATATTTTATACCCGTGCGAAGTCGGAGCGGGTCGCTAGTATACTATAAAAAGGGAAATGGAGGCGTGAATATGTATGTATCTAGTCAGTCCCAAATTAACATTGGGTTAATCCAACTCAATCTTATGTTTTTATTTATAGAATGTGTTAACATCTGGTCTAATGCAGTTGGTAACACATACTGAAAACATCAGACGGACTAATTGATTTACGAGTATATACTGGTATCTGTAGATGTGTTACTCATGAGTTTCAGAGATAATATTAACTGGTATGTATGAGTCATTACTAATTTTACATACATACATACACATCACGCCTGATTCGCTGTAGGTAGAGATCACGGATGCCCATCTGTCCCACTGACAAACCACTTTCGCTTCATTGACACTCGTACATCTTCTCATACACTCTCGGCGGTTATAAGTACTCCTAACGTCACCATTTTTCAATATGGCGTCTATCTGACTGACATATGTTTTTATGTTTACTAATTTTATAAGATTACTAAATTGGCGACATACTAAAAAATACGAATTACTTATATCCGCCGAGTGTGTAAGAGGACGTGTATGGATGTGATAAGTTGTAAGTAATGATATACTTAAGTAGACATAGTACTAAAAACGACGACATTTATTAAAAATCTATATCTGGCGAGTGTTTATAGACGTAAATGACGCAAAAATAGTTTGCTAGGAAAAATGGTTAACTGTGTTTGCTTAACCTCTATCGGAAAAAGGACGTGATGTGTATATATGTTACGTAAATGAATAGATAAATTTTAAAAACGACAAAAGCGTTTACGACCACTAACCCTAGCAGGGTAGTCAGAGGTTCAGGTGGCCATCTCCGCAATTGCGAAGGTAGTAATTCTATGGACACCTCGAACCCGCGTGTTGACCAGATAGTCAGTACTCAATGTGACAGGTGGTAAGCCATGTCGTCATTTACAAGCATTAACTATTACCTGTTCGGGGAACAGGTAGGTTTCCTCACGATGTTTTCACTCAACGTATTATTAGACGCATTACGAAAATGTACATGGAAATTCTTTAAATTTCATTTTCATTGGTAGGTAGCTTGGGCATGTAAGCGGGATTTGAACCCTTTATCCACTGATACAGAGTCAAGACCCAATGCTTCGATGGTTTGGATATGTTATGCAAATGAATGATAGCAGATCGACGAAAGGAATATATTATGTTAGTGAAGTGGAAGGGCAATTACGTAGCGGCCTAAGGGGTAACGTAGAAGTACCTATAACCGCCGAAAGTGTTTTTTGTATATGAGAGTCAATGAAGCGAATTTGGTTTGTCAGGATCGGGACAGATGAGGATCCGTGGTCTTTTCCTATCCCTCTACAGGGAAAATGTGTGTGTATGTATAGTCAATGCTAAAAGTACAGTCCCAGTAACTTTTTATAAGGTTTACGTTTATAAGAACAAAAGACCATATTTTTCATTTCGAAGCACGCGAACGTATAGTGGCCATGACAATGCATAGTGGCGCCAGTTTTAAAGTGTAAAATATTGTCTTTTGTTCTTAAAAACTTTAACCTTATAAAAAGTTACAGGGAGTGCACTTTTAGCGTTGACTGTACATATATATGTATGTGTTCTATTCTAGGAGATTCCGAAAACCATAGATTATATCGATGACAGGGTATTGCGTAATTTTCATTTAAATCCCTTTTCAACATACGCCGCGGAGGAACCAAAATAGATTAATGTAGCCGTCAGCTAGGATAATAATAAAATGTTTATTTAGTATCTACAAACACACAGAATGATAAACATACATACACATCACACCCGTTTTCCTATAGAGGGGTAAGCAAAGATCCCGGATCCTAATTAAGATCTAGATCCTGAAACCACTTTCGCTTCATTGACACTCATACACCACAAACACACTTGACGATTATAGGGATTTCTAACGTCACCTTTTCTCAATATGACTTCTACCTGAAAATAATATGTCCTATTGAGCGGACTCCTACGTTACCGCCCTTCCACTTCGCTCACATACATTCCTTTTGTCAATTTACTATAAATCATACTGACTATTAATCGGGAAATAGAGTTACGATGTTTTCCCTCACCTATATTAAAATATCGAAATAAAACTTTATTTTACAATTCTAATACTCCCGTGCTAGAAGCCGTTCTTCCCGAGGCCCAAGTCTACTAATGCTTTTCGCAAAATATCAGTTCAATATAATAATAATAATAATTATTTACATTAGGACATTACACCGACGAACACAAAAACCTAAACAATAATACAAAACTTAGAAACTAACAAAGAAAAAAAAAACAAACTTGAAACTAAATAGGCCTGTGCAAGCCAGTGCAATGCCAAATGCAAAAGGACCTGCCTCAGCTAAAATGCTAGTAACATGACACAGTTGTCCACTATATCAGATCAGTTATAGTGTGAAGTTGGTAGTGGATTAGCAAGTGTCAAATTTCACCATAGTAGATATAGGCAAAAGTATCAAATTTCGCTTTAAAAATGTAAAGTAGTTTTTCAGGATCAGGATGCTAGATGGTCCTTAATCTCTATATACCTCTGTAGACAAAAGGTCGTGAGGTATATAATGTAAAAACCCTATAGGAATAGACCAAACTGCAGGTTTATAATATCTCCTAGGTCACCTTTACCAAACCTGTTAGACTTGCTTTTAATACAATAATATTAGTGACTGGTTGCTAGCCTATCGCTCTGCTGTATTTACTCCTCGACCCTTACTTACAAAACAAATGCGAGAAGAAAGACATGATACTCGTATTATATTCCACGTTCCCTGTTCAATCAATCAGCCTAAGGCAGTCCACTGCTGGACGTAGGCCTCCCCAAGGGTACACAAAACACGATCACTCGTGGCCCTCAGCCAACCACGACCAGAGACCTTTTTCAGTTCACTGGTCCATTTAGCAGGGGGACGTCCTACACTACGTTTACCGAGAAGCGGCCTTTATTGTTCCACGTTTACTGTTACTAAAACATAAACAAGCAACCTGCCTGTTCCCTGAACAGCTAATAGTGAGTGCTTGTAAATGGCCACATGGCTTACCACCTGTCTCACTGAGTACTGACTGTGGTCAACACGTGGGTTAGTATTGGCCATAGCATTACTAGCTCCGCAATTGCGATTTTACTTCTGACTATGCCGAAAAGGGTAGTAACGGCTAGGAAGCGAATGTTATGATATAATAATAATATTTGGGACACTATTACACCAATTGAACTAGTCCCTTGCTAAGTAAATTTAAGACTTGTGTGGACATACGTGTTGACCAGATAGTCAACTCAAAACTCAATGTGACAGGTGGTAAGTCATGTAGCCATTTAAAAGCACTAACTATTACCTGTTCGGTGAACAGGTAGGTTTCCTCACGATGTTGCCCTCAATGTATAATTCGATGCACTTCGTAAATGTGTTTTTATTACGAAAATGTACATAGGAATTCATAAAACTTCATTTCCATTGATACATGCTCATGCGGAATTTGAACCTACCCACTGATACAGAGGCAAGCCCCAAACAACTGAGCTACGTCGAATTACATAGATACATATTTGGTTTATTGATTTTTAGTATTTTCGTCATGGCTCACGCGGCATTTAGAATGCTGATGTCATTTTGCGCATAATAAAGACATATAGACACATACATCAATATACAATCCTTCAATCCCTTTCGGGGTGGACAGAACCTTGAAGAAAATAATATCTCCAAGGTTTCTATTTAGCAAGAATATTTGGGTTGTGATGTTATATGGAACATTGGTGACAGGTTGCTAGCCAATATTCAATAGATTCCATTTACCCCTAGTCCCTTAGTCATCTCCTACGACATGCTGGGAAGACTGGCAGCTAGTTAGCATTCTTCTTACGTTCCACGCTAGTGGAACAGTAGTAATAACTAATATTCATAAAGTCCTTAAATCTCTGTCAATACAATAATTAAAATTTCATGTTAGGTTCTAAAGATTTGAAGATAATGTTTAATGTGTGTATGATATGTATGTAAATTGCAATGAGTATGTTAATTTCATATGTAAATAACATGGTATTACTTAAAAAAGACGAAAAGAGAAACGCGTTCACGACCATTAACCCTTGCGGGTTAGTCAGTGGTTGAGGTGTCCATCTCCGCAATTACGAAGGTAGTAATTCTATGGCCACTTCGAACCCACATTGAACATAGTCAGTAGGTACTCAATGTGACAGGTGGTAAGCCATGTCGCCATTTACAAGCACTAACTATTACCTGCTTAGGGAACTTAAAAATTTGTGTATTAAAATTAGTATTCTAGTTTTAATATGTACTCTTTTTGATAATTAAAAACATTCTTCTCAAGACGTGTGTACGTAGCGTGAAGAGCAGAAGAGTATGTATGAAAAAGTTAATGCATTTTAGTTAGTAGAGTAAAAAAATATCACCTATTCAAAGTGTTTATCAATACTCTGCCTATAGTATTAGGGACGTAGAGGCTTGAATCTATGTATGTTTATCACTACATAGTATAAAACAAAGTCGCTTTCTCTGTCCCTATGTCACTTTGTAGGTATGCTTAAATCTTTGAAACTACGCAACGGATTTTGATGCGTTTTTTTTTAATAGATAGAGTGATTCAAGAGGAAGGTTTATATGTATAATAACATTCATTAAGTAGCGGAGTAGGCTATATATTTTATACCCGTGCGAAGCCGGAGCGGGTCGTTAGTAATATTAATAAACGTTTAATCCAAAACTACAGCACACAAACACATTACACTAATAAAATCTACAACGGATAACCAAAAACACAATATCAAGTATAGTTTTAAATCTATAAACCTCACTATACACTTACGCTGCACTAACTATAACTGGGAACAGTAACCGCCACCTAGCGAGTCGAAATACGAACTAATCTTATCTATTTTTCTCGCTAGCAATCTAGAGCGGTCGGCAAATAGCAGTGTTGCCAGGTTTACGGAAGGAAAATGGACAAGTGTAAAATCCATCGAATACTACGGTGAGGGAAATCATCGTGAGGAAAACTACCTGTTCCCCAGGTAATAGTTAGTGCTTGTAAATGGCGACATGGCTTACCACCTGTCTCATTGAGTACTGACTATCTGGTCAAAATGTGGGTTCTAGGTGGCCATAGAACTACCTTCGCAATTGCGGAGATGGAAACCTGAACCTCTGACTACCTCGCAATGGTTAATACTCGTAAACACGTTTGTATGTAAGCATCAAAATTGCTCAGAACCGGAAATGAATCGAATATTTAATCGCCTAAGAAAACATTCAAAATGGCTGCTTTATTGATCAGCTAATTAGAGTATTTCTGTACCAGGTATAATTAAAAATGTTGTGTAAGAAAATTGAGCTTTTTATTTACGAATATGATTTACAGTCGCTAACGGTGAGTTAAAACATTGTCAGGTAACCTGCCTATACCTCAGAATAGGTAATAGCCAGTGGCTGTATACAGCGATACGGTTCACTACCTATAATGCTGGAAGATTTATGCTCGAGTGAAACGCGGGCATTGAGAGATTCATACCTAACATGCTGTCAAAATTTCGGTGATAGGCACTCAAGCCGCTGACTACTCCGTCACAATAAAAAGGGCGTCTGTATACACAAGTCGTGAAGCGTATGTGACGTACTATTGTTTATTAAACGATAAGTTTTAAATGAGTTTAAAGTTTATATAGTTTTGAATAATGTACCTAGATTTAATACCCACACAGAACATGCAACAAATCTTAACCTTTAATGTACTTAGCAAGGGCTATTTCATTTGGTATTATACTACTGTCCTACAATATTAGCTATTATATTTTTGTGAGACTTGCGTTTTTCATTAATTAAAAAAAAAATGGGACATTTCGCGTATATTTTACCTTTTTAGCCGACATTTCGGCCATGTTGCAATAGCCATGGTCACGGGCAATATACGCGATAAGTCCCGATTTCTTGTAAAACTAGCTATTATATTATAACCAAATTATTTTTTACATAAAAAAGTAGTTAAACACATTATTTGAAATCCCTCAGTTACGTATAACAATCCAACATTATGTATGCGTGTCGCAAACACATCTATTTAGAAACAACATTTTCCCTAAACCTTGCATTTTGCTTGGCCCTGGCAACTCTAATTTAGCGTACCATAACGCGAAATGCATTTACGTTTTATATCGTGGGGAAGGTCGCGTGAATCATCAACCAAGACGTACAAAAGACAAGAGTAAAAGTGTGTTTTAATTACTTAAAGTTACATTTAAGAATGGGAAGTAATGTAACGAATACCGAAATGTATAATGTTGTTATTTAGTTAATTCCACGTAACTCTATTGTTTGAAGCTTGACTCTGTGGGTGAATATGATTTAATTATTCACAACAGAGTCATGGAAATAAAGTTTAAAGAATTTCTATGTACATTTTCGTTATAAATATAAATTTACGTAAATGAAAAAAGAGAAAACATCGTGAGGAAACCTAACTGTTTGTTGAACAGGTAATAATTAGTGCTTGTAAATGTCGATATGGCAAACTACCACAACTAACAAACTACTGACAGGTATGTCACATTGAGTACTGTCTATCTGCTCAACACGTGGGTTCGACCAGGCCCTAGAATTACTACCTTCACAATTGCGGAGATGAAAACCTAACTACCGCATAATGGTTAATAGTCGTGAACGTGTTTTTCGGTTGTATATTTTACAAAGGCTAAATATTGGTTTTTAAAAAGTGGAATGCTTCGTTAGTTTGTACAAGTTATGCGTATGAATGATATCAGATTGACAAAAGGAATATATGCGAGTGAAGTAGAAGGGCGGTTACGTAGCGTCCGGCCTAATAAGATATACGATAGTCAGATAGACGCCATATTGAAAAAGGGTGACGTTAGAAGTATATATAACCGTGTATTTACCTACCATAAAGTGTGTGAGGTGTTTTAGTGTAGCCGTCATAGTTAATTAGTGGACTAAGACTCCTTATAATGATTTCATTGAGTTCCTCGTTGCATTTGTGCAATTGTCTGTATATCTAAAGTCCTTATTAACTTATGTCAAAAAAAGCGGCTGTAGCCCAGTGGGTAAGACATCGGACTTCGTATGAGAAAGGTCCTAGGTTCAAATCCCGACTCTGGCATGTACGAATGAACGAAATTTAAATGTGTTTTTCTTTAACGTATATAATTTACAGTCGCTAACGGTGAGGGAAAACATCGTGAGGAAACCTGCCTATCCCTCAGGATAGGTAATAGTCAGTAACTATATACGGCGATACGGTTCACTACCTATCACGTTGCGTGCTGTCTATCTAGTGATACGAGGGCTTCGAATAACCCATACCTAATGCCTTCGAAATTTCGGAGATGGGCATTCAAGCCTGACTAGCCCGCCATAATAAAAAAGGGAGTGAGTATACACAAGTCGTGAAGCGTATGTATGTAACTTATGTCAGTTATCTTACCTTGTCATTAAGAGAGGTGATTTTAGGATCGATGGCCGATTGCTGCCTAAAAGTGGTTCTGGCGGTCGCAAGTCCCAAAAACGCCAAAATGGCGCAAAGGGTCAACAAACGCATTCTGGAAGATAAAGAATAGAATATTTAGGACACTATTAGACCGATTGAACTAGCCCCTTGCTTTAGTCACACCCATTAACCTTGTTACATGCTCTTCTGTTCTTCACGCTACACCAGCCTTGAGAAGAATGTCTCCAATTTGATCTGTATAACTTCTCCGCATGTATAATGGACACTATTACACCGATTGAACTAAGGACACTGTTATATCAAATGAACCAGCCCCTTGCTAAGTAGTCAGGTTAGGTTAGCTACATACATATATACACGCCTCTACGTCACCAACGGGATAGGCAAAGACTAACGGTCACCACCTGGAACGATCCTGGCAAATCTCTCTTGCTTCTTATTTAGCGCCTATATAATCTAAGTACTTTTATTATAAATGGATAAATACAAATTATTTTTATATAGAATCAACGACCAGACTAGAAAGCAAAAGAAAAGCGTAGTTGTTAACTCTGCCTCCACCGGGAATTGGGACCTCACGATTAGCGTTCATATGCTTAACCAATCGCGTCAATTTAAAAAAGTTTAATGTAATAATCTTAGGTATATATAATAGATATAAAAATCATAGAAGACATAAAATCTTAATTCTAAATAAGTCAATAAAATTTTCTTTATTCATTTTTACAATAAGAAATACATTTGCGAAATATACTAACTACGGAGGGAAACATTGTGAGGAAACCTACCTATTTATAGGAATAGATAAATAGTAGTGACTTATAAATGGCGACATGGCTTACCACCTGTCACATTGAGTACTGACTATCTGGTCAACACGTAGGTTTCAAGTGGCCAAACACCATCTCAGTTCTCAGTTTTGGTGGACATTTAACCTCTGACTACCCCGAAAAGAGTATCATGAATGCGTATACATGTTTTCATAATGTTCAGTACCATAATAGCATGTGTAAAGTAAATATCGAAGTCCGAACATAAAAAAATTAAAAATACTTTTCACACATATTGAAGAGTATTGTAAACATTCATTGAAAATCAAAAGTTGATCACTTAAAGACTAAGAATGAATGTGGTCGACAAAACCTATATTATTATTTCACCATTCACATATTAAATATTTGTAAAAAGAATGCTAACTAGCTGCCGTTCTTCTCGACATGTCGTTAGGGGCGACTAAGGCACTAGGGGTAAAAGGATTCTATTGAGCAATGTGCTGGCAACCTGTTACCAATGTTCTATATTATCACAGCCCCAAAATTCTTGCGCGAAACTGACCAATGAGATATTATAGTGTCTGTCCATCCCGTAAAGTATTAAAGGACGTAAATGTATGTATATGTTCTTAATGTTTTTCCTTACAATTCTATTAGAATAACCAGAGACTTAAATTACCACCGTCATTTCTATGAAGTATGAGTATTTCATCAGATACCCAGTATCCCGCTTGACAGATGGTGTTTCATATCCCCGTGTAAAAGTAATTACTATGCATAGAGTACCCGCCACATACGGTGGCAGTAGCCAAACTTGGAACTAAATTTGACGTTTCCGCCATTGCGTGTTATTTTGTATGAAAAGTAAATTTAGTATTACCAGCGTTGTGTTTTTTGCCCACTCTTTGTAATTTTTATGTTTGTTAAGGGTGATTATAATAAATTGATTTCCGGAGTTTCTTGTTAGTTCTTCTCCAAGCTAGGGTCTCCGCTGATCTAACCTCGGTAAAAAATATGTAAAGACAATGCTCAGTGCCATGTTTGAAATAATAGTTTTAAGAGATTCGCGATTTATACTCATGATATAAGATATAAGGGTGTGTATAAGATTGATTGCAGCTGTGGGAAATCCTATGTCGAACAGACTAAACGGTCTATTGCGGACAGAGTGAAGGAACACATAATATATGTAATATATAATAAGAAGGATAAGTCCCGTTAATTATTAATCATGTTTGAAATAGTATAATAAACATATTTTGACTTTGATATATTAATTTGTTTTATTTGAGTTTATAGCTCTGCAACCAAAGATCGTTACAAATGAAACCTATAATGTTTCGAGCCGTATGGCACAGTGAGTGCTAGTTTTGGCGTGTTTACTGGTAACACTGAATTACGCGACTGTGGCGACGCCTCCAACTGCCACCGTATGTGGCGCGATCTCTAGACTATATTAAAACACATATATACACACATACACATCAAACCCGGTTCCCTAAAAAGGGATAGGCAGTGATCACGGAACCCCATTAGTCTTGATCCTGACAAATCACTTTCAATTCATTGGCATCCATACATCTCTAACACACTCGGCAACCCTTTTAGTCTCAAACCTGATAAATAACTTGTAACTCGGGGGTAATAGGTACTTCTAACGTCACCTTTTTCCAATATGGCGTCTATGTTCCTAAGAATTATTTTCGAATTCCAACTAAATTGATTAAAAACACTTATGCATCTGTCATTTACATTCCCCTTATTTAAACGATCATTTTATTTTGTTTATTTACGTTATTTGTTCATTCATTTACTTCATACTTTTGTGAATTTTTCAACATTATTTAGTGAATCATAAAATACACATAGGACCATTAACCCTTGCGGGGTAGACAGAGGTTCAGGTTCCTATCTCCGTAATTGTAGACTTAATAATACCTATACTAAACTATTTTCAGCAGATAGTCTGCACATATAGTCAATAATACATATACATTCACGTCCTTTAATCCCTTTCTGGATAAACAGAATCTTGGTTGTATAATATCTCCTAGGTTACTTTGAGTTATGATGTCAGATGGAACATTAGTAACAAGTTGCTAGCTCATCGCCCAATAGATTCCATTAACCCCTAGTCCCTTAGTCGCCTCCTACGACAGGGAAGAACGGCAGCTAGTTATTCTATTTTCGTCCCGAATTGGTATAGATATATCATGTTTTTGTTTATCATGTAAATTTTGTGTTCATATGATTAAAGTTAGGTTGGAGGTTATCAAAAGAACATTAAACTAAAATAATTATGTTTCGCAAGTATATTCTAAGTAAAACATGGTTCCTTAATAGTCTGGGACGTAAAAAGAATGCTAACTATCTGCCGTTCTTCCCGGCATGTCAAAATCGACTAAGGGACTAATAGATAATGTAATCTATTGGGCGATAGGCTAGCAACCTGTTTCTACTGATCCATATGTCATCACAACCCAAAATTCATGCTTCAAGATATTACATCTCCGTGGTTCTGTCACCTTGTAAGGGATTTAAGGATGTATCTACAAAAAGACAAACGCGTTCACGACCATAAACCCATGCGTGGTAGTCAGAGGTTCAGGTGTCCATTTCCCTAATTGCGAAGGTAGTATTTCTATGGCCACCTCGAACCCACGTGTTGACCAAGTCAGTATTCAATGTGACAGGTGGTCAGTCATGTCGCCATTTATAAGAACTGACTATCTAAGGATGTCGATCTATGTATGAATACGTAGTTGAACCACTTTACCCGAGTTTCCAGGCCTCTACTAACTAGGAATTAATGCAATCTATTAATTGGCGATGGGCTAGCAACCTGTCATCAATGTTCCATATGACATTACAACGCCAATATTCATGCTAATAAGTGACTTAGGAGATATTTTCGTGTCTCCAAGGTTCTGTCCACTTCAAAAGGGATTAAAGGATGTAAATATATATGTATTTACAAATGATATAATCAGATAATTGCCATATTGAAAAAGGGTGACGTTAGAAGTACCTATAACCGCCGAGTGTGTTAGAGGTGTATGAGTGTCAATGAAGCGAACGTGGTTGGTCAGGATCGGGATATGGGATCTGTGATATCTGTCAACCTTCTAAAATGTATGAGTAAATACATTCACGTTCTTTAATCCTTTAGGGGTGTACAACTCTTCGCAGAATTAAAAATATGTTTGTGATGTTATATTAATCTTTGATGGTTGCTAGTTCATCGCCTAATAGATTACATTTACCCCTAGTCTCTTATACGCCTCCTACGACATGCCGGAAAGAACGGCAGCTAATTAACATTCTATATTGAAAAAAGGTTACGTTAGGAGTACCTATAACCGCCGAGTGAGTATGAGAGGATGTATGAATGCGAATGAAGCGAAAGTGGTCTGTCAGGATCGGGACAAATGGGGATCCGTGATCTCTACATACCCCTCTACAGAGAATCAGGCGTGATGTGTATGTATGTATGTAAAATAAGTCTTCGCTTAACCGCGGTGTGGGAAAACATCGTGAGGAAACCAACCTGTTTCCCGAACAGGTAATAGTTAGTGCTTGTAAATGGCGACATGGCTTACCACCTGTCACATTAGATATCTAGTTAATACGTAGGTTGTAAGCCCATAGAATTACTACATCCGCAATTGCGGAGATGGCCACATGAACCTCTGACTTTCCGAAAGGCGTAAAGGTGATAAATTATATATAACTAGTGACCCGCTCCTGGTTTGCACGGGTATAAAATATATAGCCTACTCCACAATTTAATGGATGTTATTATACATAAACCTTCCTCTTGAATCACTCTATCTATTAAAAAAAACCGTATCAAAATCCGTTGCGTAGTTTCAAAGATTTAAGCATACAAAGGGACATAAGGACAGAGAAAGCGACTTTGTTTTATACTATGTAGTGATATGTATGTATTGTAATGATATTAATATGTTATACTGGTGATAGGTTCCTAGTCTATCACCCTATAGATTTGATACACCCCTAGTCCCTTAGTAGTCTTTTACAAGTCGAAAAGGTTACTCAATATACGACCTACTTTGTAACGAACTCTTTCGTTGACATCCGGTCTTTGTGGCTGTTTACCTCATTTCATTGCCTCACTTTCGCAATAAAAAGAAAATAACTTAAAATTTTACACAAATTTTACAATCAATATTTGGTTTTATTACTGATTTGTAATTATATTACAATTCTTTTTGTTTATTTGAATGAATGATAGCAGAAAGGAATATATATGAGTGAAGTGAAAGGGCGGTTACGTAGGGGCCGGCCCAATAATACATATAACAGTCAGATAGACGCTATATTGAAAAAGGGTGATGTTAGAAGTACCTATAACCGCCGAGAGTGTATGAGTGTCAATGAAGCGAAAGTGGTCTGTCAGTGGGACAAATGGGGATCCGTGATCTCTGCCTACCCCTCTACAGGGAATCAGGCGTGATTTGTATGTATGTACTTTTGATGTATTTACTAAACTTTTAATATTTTAAATATACTAACATTAATCATATACAATTTATAATTAACCATACAATCAAGTTTGGGTTTTAAATATAAATATTTATATATATGTACATCTACATATTTAAATTAAAACGAAAGTAACAACTATATAACATACATACATAAAGATAACACCCTTTTTCCCTGTAAAGGGATAGGTAGAGATCACGGATCCCCATCTGTCCCGATCCTGACAAACCACTTTCGCTTCATTGACACTCATACACCTCACACACTCGGCGGTTATAAGTACTTCTAACTATATAACTATAAAAAATAAATCATTTCTTATTATCCCTACAGTATATTGCCAATAAAATTTCAGATTTTACTTTAATATTCTACAATAACACAATATGTATATGTACCGTGCTAGTCTGAGACGTAAAAAGATTGCTAACTAGCTGCCGTTCTTCCCGGCATGACGTAGTCGACTTAGGGACTAGGGGTAAATAGAATCTATTGGGCGATGGGCTAGCAATCTCATCAATGTTTCATATGACCTAATATTTATGCTAAAAAGTGACCTAGGAGATATCATTCTGTTTCCAAGGTTTTATCCACCCCGAAAGGGATTAAAGGACGTGAATGTGTATGTATGTATGTATTAAACATTTGTATGTAAATAAAACTTACATTATTAATTTATACACTTAACACGTCTTTTCACTTCAAAGTTTAACTTAAGACTGTTTGTTTCCTTAAACATTTTAATATTCTTAATCAATGTCAATCTAAGCGACCAAATTAATATGACCCCTAGTTTCTTATAAATACTGTGAATGTAAAGGTCAATTTAATTTAGTCGACAGATTCTTGTGACTGACCATCTTAAGATACACGACCAAATTAATATGAACCCTCGTTACTTACACATACTGTGAATGTTAAGGTCAATTTAAATTGGTCTAAATATAGAGTTTACAACCAATTTATAAAGAAACCTGTTTCGCTTATAATGAGTAAGAAATCGTAGTTCTTTATATTTTGGTTTGATGATTGTTCAAACTACAATATTATGACCTGTTCTCACATACTGGATCTAAATCTACTTATGCGTTTTAGCACAATCGCAGTTTAATATCATAGCAGTAATAGTGTGAAGTTTGTAGTGGATTAGCAAGTGTCACATTTCACCATTTATGACAGATAAAATGTCAAAATCCGTCTTAAAAACGCGAAATTGTTTTTGCTATTCCACTAACAAATTCATTACGTTACTGAAGTGATATTAAACTACGATTTTCAAAAAGCATTAATGGATTAATGGAAAAAAAGAATGCTAACTAGCTGCCGTAATTTCCGGCATGTTTTATTGCCTTGCCGGAAAGAACGGCAGCTAGTTAGCATTCTGTTTGCCACTTTTTACATCCCAGCTAGCACGAGATTTAATTAAAATTAATAGAATTAGTAAAATTTAAATAAGACAAAGGCAAACAAACTCGTTCGCGACCATTAACCCTTGCGGGGTAGTCAGAGGTTCAGGTGTCCAACTCCGCAATTGCGAAGGTAGTAATTCTATGGCCACCTCGAACCCACGTTTTGACCAAATAGTCAGTACTCAATGTGACAGGTGATCAGCCATGTCGCCATTTACATCTAACTATTACCTGTTCGGAGAACAAGTATGTATGTTTCCTCACGATGTTTTCCCTCATATTATTTCCCTCGTATTTAACTTATTTCGTAAATCTATTTTTATTAGAAAAATGTACATAGAAATTCATTACACTTCATTTCTATTGGTACATGCTCAAATGGGATTAGAACCTATACCGTCGATACAGAGTCAAACCCCAAACAACTGAGCTATGTCGAATTAAATAATAGAATTATAATAAGTGTTTAAACTATAAACCCATATAATACAGGGTGGCGCATTCAAAACGGTCAGTATGGGAAAGTCTGAAACTATAAGAGATACGAAGATTTGTTCTTAGGAACCATGTCACCGATTTTGATAAAAACAAAAACTGCATTCATACTTTCTTTGAAAAACTAACTGTACCCAGCACGGGAATCGAACCTGGTTGCTTTGAAAAAATAAATTGGCCCTTTTCACTTTTTCTTTTAAATATTAATTCTGTATGTCTTAAGCTGTAAATGTCTCTATGGAACATAGTGTCGAAAATTAATGAAATCCATTGTTTTGGCATACTTTAGTTTATCATAGTAGTTTACATACACCGTAACAATATTCAACAGACATGTAAAATTGTCTCTATGGCTGTTTGTAGTACTTCCATACTTGTTACATACACCATATCATGTGGCATTAGCATTGCATTAATCTTTTAAGGAGGTTTTGTTATCTAGAGTAATAAAAAACTAACAATCTATTGAAAAGTCCACTTAAAGTGACGTGTTAAACCATATTAGAAAATTTCTTGTGGGATTACGTTAAGGATGACTTTTACAAAACAAGCTACGACATCATTGAAGACCTAAAAGTAGCAATAAAGTCAATTGTAACGCAAATTCACCACATGAAAATACAAAATTCAATAGTAAGATCGTTACCTATACGTGTTGAATATTGTATTGAAAACAACGGTGGTCACTTAGAAAACCTACTACGATAAACTGAAGTATGCCAAAACAATGCATTTCATTCATTTTCGACACCATGTTTCATAGAGACATTTACAGCTTAAGACCTACACAATCGATATTTAAAAAGAAAAAGTGAAAAGGGCCACTTTATTATTTCAAAGCAACCGGGTTCGATTCCCGTACTGGATACAGTTGTTTTTTCAAAGAAAGTATGAATGCAGTTTTTGTTTTTATCAAAATCGGTGACATGGTTCCTAAGAACAAATCTTCGTATCTCTTATAGTTTCAGACTTTCCCATACTGACCGTTTTGAATGCGCCACCCTGTATAGTAGTATTAAGAATATTTGGACCAAAATAATGAGACCTACACTACCACAAATATTGTAACCTGACTGGAGGCCTTTGTATTTTGGTTTTATACACTGGATAGTCAGTGCTTGTAAGATACTAGTTTTGATCTTCACCTCAGGTCATGTTAGGTATGTACGTGAACTAGATTTCGTAAGGCCATTTAATGGCGCTAATACATACATACCTACATACACATCACAGAGATCACGGATCCCCATTTGTCCCACTGACAGACCACTTTCGCTTCATTGACATTCATACATCTTCTCATACACCCTCGGCGGTTATAGGTACTCCTAACGTCACCCTTTTTCAATATAGCGTCTATCACTCTGTTATATATCTCATTTGGTGCTAATCTCGGACGTAAAAAGAATGCTAACTAGCTGCCGATCTTGTATATAGTAAGAGGCTAAATGTAAATAAATTTCAATTAAAAATACTTATTAGTGTATTGATAATTCGTAGCTCAGTTGTTTATGGCTTGGCTCTGTATCAATGGGTACAGGGTTTTAATCACGCTTGAGCATGTACCAATGGAAATGAAGTTAAATGAATTTCTATGTACATTTTCGTAATATGAATACTTTTGCGAAGCACATCGAATACTACGGTGAGGAAACCTACCGCTTCCCCGAACAGGTAATAGTTAGTGCTTGTAGATGGCGACATGGCTTACCACCTGTCACATTGAGTACTGACTATCTGGTCAACACGTGGGTTCGAGGTGGCCATAGAATTAGTACCTTCGCAATTACGGAGATGGACACCTGAACCTCTGACTACCCCGCAAGGGTTAATGGTCGTGAACGCGTTTGTTTTGTTTGTTTGTTTTTGCTATCTTGGGAGATTGGCGCGCAACCTGTCACCAATGTTCCATATGATATCACAACACTATTCATGCTAAATAGTGAACTAGAAACATCTTTAAATTGTTTGTTACATACATACACATCACGCCCGTTTCCCTGTACAAGGTAAGGCAGAGATCACGGATCCCCGTCTGTCTCCAGTCACTTTCGCTGCATTGACACTCATACACCTCTTACACACTCGGTGGTTATAGGTACTTAAAGAAAGAAAGAAAGAAAAACATTTATTCACTGCTATACATACACATTTTGACATCACTCTATTTATACACACTTTGATACAACAACAATACTCGTACATATAAGGAGTAGGCACTTGATGCATAGAAAAGGAAGAACTTCTAACGTTATTATCAATTGTCCAAAGACATATTATGTAGCTCACATTCTATACACTGTATTTACATACATATTATACACATACTTACATACATATACTTACGTATACTTACACTAACTTAATACTAACATATATTCACGTCCCTTTCGGGGTAGACAGAACCTTAAAGATATAAAAACCCGTTAAGTCTCATTTAGCATGAATATTGGGGTTGTGATGTCATATGGAACATTGGTAACAGGTTGCTAGCACATTGCCCAATAGATTCCATTCACCCCTAGTCCCGTAGTCGTATCTTACGATATGTCAGGAAGAATGGCAGCTAGTTAGCATTCTTTTTACGTCCCATACTAGCACAGGAACCATTATACATTGTTAAGAATAGCTATGTAAAAGAAATCATTTTTTACTGATGTAACAATGGCATTCCTATAAGTAATGATGAAATTTCGAACATTCCATAATCATACTAATACATACATACTTATTCTTTAATAGACAAAAGACGAACGCAAAAGAAAACTTGCAGTCTGAGGTTCAGGTATCCATCTCCGCAATAATTGCGAAGGTAGTAATTCTATGGCCACCTCGAACCCACGTGTTGACCAGATAGTCAGTACTCAATGTGACAGGTGGTAAGCCATGTCGCCATTTACAAGCACTAACTATTACCTGTTTGGGGAATAGGTAGGTTTCTTCAAGATGTGTTTCCTCACCGTAATATTCTAAGCATTTTATAAAGGTATTTTTATTACGGAAATGTACATAAAAAATTCAATAAACTGCATTTCCATTGGTACATGCTCAAGCGGTATTTGAACCCTGTACCCACTGATACAGAGTCAACCCCCAAACAACTGAGCAACATCAAATTACTCTTTAATACTTTTACTTTCATAATTTATTCAGAAAAAAACTTACAAGCTATTACAGTTTTTCTTACGATTTATTACACATTGTTTTAATATACTTATCGTTTTAATCGGCTGTCATTTGTAGGTTTGCAATAGCGGCTGTAGTCCAGTGGGGTAAGTAAGAGCTCTGATTTCTTATGAGGAAGGCCCTAGGTACAGTCAACGCTAAAAGTGCAGTCCCAGTAACTTTTTATAAGGTTTTCGTTTATAAGAACGAAAGACAATATTTTATATTTCAAAGCACGCGAACGTATAGTGGCCATGACAATGCATAGTGGCGCCAGTTTTAAACGTATCCCGACTCTGGCATGTACCAATGAATGAAATTTAAATAAGTGTTTTTCCTTTACGTACATAATTTACAGTCGCTAACGGCGAGGGAAAACAACTTGAGGAAACCTGCCTGACCCTCGGGATAGGTACAAGCCAATGCCTATATACGACGATACGGTTCGGTTATGTACGAAACGCGGGCTTCGAGTGACCTAGGGAGTGTGTAAACACAAGTCGTGAAGCGTATGTCATTTGTAAAATGCGGTATTGCAGCTCGAATCAATGACAGGATTTCCACATAATAGACAGGAAAACGTAAATTCATATTTTTATATACAATATCACTCTTAATCTCATTACGCCCATTGTCCTGTAGGGGTAGGCTGGTTGGCAGGCCTGGAACCCCATTAGTCCCGATCCTGACAAACCTCTTTCGCTTTATTCACATTCATACACCTCTAACACACTCGGCGACTTATAGGTACTTCTAATGTCACCTTGTTTCAAATTGTCGTTCATTTGACTGACATATTATGTCCAATTCGGCGCTAAGTAACCGCCCTTTCCACTACCCACATATATTGCTTTTGTTAATATCCTATCATTCATCTGCATCACATGTCGAAATTTTACATAATTGTATTATTTTTAAATGGATTTAATCCTAAGCAATGATTGAAAGTAGTTTGTCAGGATTAAGACAAATGGGGATCCGAGATCTCTACCTACCCCTTTAAATAATAGGGTATGATGTGTATGTATGTATGGTGATTAACTTTGTTCATCTAACGTGAACTGATGTGTCAATGTGTATTTGTTTGTTTTGATTACTCGTTAACCAATTAGTGAATAATAAAAATACTTCGACTTTTATCACTAACAAAAGTCAATAAACTTCACATCCGTATTGGATACTTTAAACACTAAAGTATGAACTAATACAGATCAAATTGGAAACGCTCTTCTCAAGGCGGGTGTAGCGTGAAGAACAGAAGAGCATGTAAGAAGGTTAATGGGTGCGAGTGAAGCAATAAAAATTTGTCACCCGCTCCAGGTGGCCTATCTGTCTGCCTATACCGTTAGGGATGTAGAAGCGTGAATAAAATAACACTATAAATACGTTTAATAATTCGATAAATTGTATGTTATATATTTATGTTAATTCCTGTGCTAGTCTGTGACGTAAAAACAATGCTAACTAGCTGCCGTTCTTCCCGGCATGCTGCATTTCGTAGGAGGCGAGTAAAGGACTAGGGGTAAAGCTATCAATCTGTCACTAATGTTCCATTATACCATCAAAACCTCAATATTCATGCTAAAATGTGATCTAGGAGATATTATATCTCCAAGGTTCTGTCCACCCCGAAAGGGCTTAAAGGACGTGAATATAGTATGTATGTTTAATATATTAGCACAGATAATATAATACTGATATTAGTATGAGGATCTGTATGGAGGTCAAAGAAGACCGGTGTGAAGTTATCTGCCAAAAGTTATCTGCCAATATAACCCGACCAAATTAATTTTTTTTTGTTCGAATTTGGTAAATCGATGTATTGTATTAAAAGTCCATGCTAAATAGGCTAATTATAATAAAAAACACTTCCTCAATGATTAAAGATGCATTATAATTGATATGTATGAAGAAATATACTATATTTTGATTTAATGACTTGTTCTTCATGCACTATGTATTTAAGACCGTAACATAGTGAAATTACACATATGACGTAAAAATCTATATGCAATAGCACGTGCTGATAAAATGCTATCACGCCATAGCATATTCACCCCCCGCTATTAAGCAAAGGGTAGACAATAAGCTGAAGAAACAGAATAACAAATATTTGAAATATGTTTTCCAATATAACATGACATCTGGCCATTAAGCCACCTCGTACACTATATCAAATATAGGTCTAATTCAGGGCTATCCATTGGTATAAATATCATCCCCCTGTGAAGGGACTGAGGGGTCGAAATTCACGTCGGAATGTATCTATAAAATGATTTTCGTACTTTCCTCACAAATATTCAAATAAACCTTGTGAAAATCACATCTAGTCAAAAACAACTAACATCATAGGACAAGAATAAAGCCACTTATCTAATGACATAATATTCATCCCCCATGGTGGGGTGTGGGGGTGGCAATACGCAAATGATATAAAAATGGCCAATTTTCCAAATCACTTTTTCCGCTATATCTCAAAAACTGTCTTTTTAGCCAACATAGGCGGCTCACGAGAGATAGAACTTGTCATTTGCTATCGATTGACATATAAATCATCAGCATAATTAGGGGCTGATGGGTCGCCATCAGACTTGGAAAGTTATCTGCCAATTTCGTTTGTTCATACGATCAGATTCGTTCGTCTGCCCCTTCTAAGCCGCTCATTCAGCCAACATAAGCTACAGTCATACAATCAATATTACTCTGCCCTATCTTTTGACATAGGTTGTATCTCCTATAGTGGGGTATGGGGGTGGCAATACGCAAATGATGTAAAAATGGCCAATTTTCCAAATCACTTTTTCCGCTATATCTCAAAAACTGTGTTTTTAGCCAACATAAGCGGCTCATCAGAGATAGATCTTGACATTTGCTATCGATTGACGTATAAATCATCAGCATGACTAGGGGCTGAGGGGTCGCCATCAGACTTGGAAAGTTATCTGCCAATTTCGTTTTGTCATACGATCAGATTCGTTCGTCTGCCCCTTCTAAGCCGCTCAATTAGCCAACATAAGCTACAGTCATACAATCAATATTACTCTGCCCTATCTTATGACATAGGTGGTATCCCCTATAGTGGGGTACGGGGGTGGCAATACGCAAATGATGTAAAAATGGCCAATTTTCCAAATCACTTTTTCCGCTATATCTCAAAAACTTTGTTTATAGCCAACATATGCGGCTCATGAGAGATAGATCTTGTCATTTGCTATCGATTGACATATAAATTATTAGCATAATTAGGGGCTGAGGGGTCGCCATCAGACTTGGAAAGTTATCAGCCAATTACGTTGCAGCGCTGAATAGCCTGTATCTCCCTAACTGTTTATTTAGCCATTATTATCTTTTGACTGGAGTAAACCAACTAGTAGTGCTATGTAATGACATAGACTTCATTACCTTTAAGTGGGGTGGGGGTTGGTAATACATCGAGGAAATAAAAATGACGATTTCTTAGGAAATTAGTTTTTCTGTCATAACTCAAAAACTGTGTTTTTAGCCAACATAAGCGGCTCATCAGAGATAGATCTCGTCATTTGCTATCGATTGACGTATAAATCATCAGCATAACTAGGGGCTGAGGGGTCGCCATCAGACTTGGAAAGTTATCTGCCAATTTCGTTTGTTCATACGATCAGATTCGTTCGTCTGCCCCTTCTAAGCCGCTCATTCAGCTAACATAAGCTACAGTCATACAATCAATATTACTCTGCCCTATCTTATGACATAGGTTTTATCCCCTATAGTGGGGTATGGGGATGGCAATACGCAAATGATATAAAAATGGTCAATTTTCCAAATCACTTTTTCCGCTATATCTCAAAAACTGTGTTTGTAGCCAACATAGGCGGCTCATGAGAGATGGATCTTGTCATTTGCTATCGATTGACATATAAATCATCAGCATAATTAGGGGCTGATGGGTCGCCATCAAACTTGGAAAGTCATCTGCCAATTACGTTGCAGCGCTGAATAGCCTGTATCTCCCTAACTGTTTATTTAGCCATTTTTATCTTTTGACTGGAGTAAACCAACTAGTAGTGCTATGTAATGTCATAGACTTCATCACCTTTAAGTGGGGTGGGGGGTTGGTAATACATCGAGGAAATAAAAATGACAATTTCTTAGGAAATTAGTTTTTCTCTCATGACTCAAAAACTGTGTTTTTAGCCAACATAAGCGGCTCATGAGAGATAGATCTTGTCATTTGCTATCGATTGACGTATAAATCATCAGCATAACTAGGGGCTGAGGGGTCGCCATCAGACTTGGAAAGTTATCTGCCAATTTCGTTTTGTCATACGATCAGATTCGTTCGTCTGCCCCTTCTAAGCCGCTCATTCAGCCAACATAAGCTACAGTCATACAATCAATATTACTCTGCCCTATCTTATGACATAGGTTGTATCCCTTATAGTGGGGTATGGGGATGGCAATACGCAAATGATATAAAAATGGTCAATTTTCCAAATCACTTTTTCCGCTATATCTCAAAAACTGTGTTTGTAGCCAACATAGGCGGCTCATGAGAGATGGATCTTGTCATTTGCTATCGATTGACATATAAATCATCAGCATAATTAGGGGCTGATGGGTCGCCATCAAACTTGGAAAGTCATCTGCCAATTACGTTGCAGCGCTGAATAGCCTGTATCTCCCTAACTGTTTATTTAGCCATTTTTATCTTTTGACTGGAGTAAACCAACTAGTAGTGCTATGTAATGTCATAGACTTCATCACCTTTAAGTGGGGTGGGGGGTTGGTAATACATCGAGGAAATAAAAATGACAATTTCTTAGGAAATTAGTTTTTCTCTCATGACTCAAAAACTGTGTTTTTAGCCAACATAAGCGGCTCATGAGAGATAGATCTTGTCATTTGCTATCGATTGACGTATAAATCATCAGCATAACTAGGGGCTGAGGGGTCGCCATCAGACTTGGAAAGTTATCTGCCAATTTCGTTTTGTCATACGATCAGATTCGTTCGTCTGCCCCTTCTAAGCCGCTCATTCAGCCAACATAAGCTACAGTCATACAATCAATATTACTCTGCCCTATCTTATGACATAGGTTGTATCCCTTATAGTGGGGTATGGGGATGGCAATACGCAAATGATATAAAAATGGTCAATTTTCCAAATCACTTTTTCCGCTATATCTCAAAAACTGTGTTTGTAGCCAACATAGGCGGCTCATGAGAGATTGATCTTGTCATTTGCTATCGATTGACATATAAATCATCAGCATAATTAGGGGCTGAGGGGTCGCCATCAAACTTGGAAAGTTATCTGCCAATTACGTTGCAGCGCTGAATAGCCTGTATCTCCCAGACTGTTTATTTAGTCATTATCATCTTTTGACTGGAGTAAACCAACTAGTAGTGCTATGTAATGTCATAGACTTCATTACCTTTAAGTGGGGTGGGGGGTTGGTAATACATCGAGGAAATAAAAATGACAATTTCTTAGGAAATTAGTTTTTCTGTCATAACTCATAAACTGTGTTTTTTGGCCAACATAAGCGGCTCATCCCAGATAGATCTTGTCATTTGCTATCGATTGACGTATAAATCATTAGCATACCTAGGGCCTGAAGGGTCGCCATCAGACTTGGAAAGTTATCTGCCAATTTCGTTTTGTCATACGATCAGATTCGAACATTCCAAGTCTGATGTCGACCCCTCAGCCCCTAGTTATGCTGATGATTTATACGTCAATCGATAGCAAATGACAAGATCTATCTCTGATGAGCCGCTTATGTTGGCTAAAAACACAGTTTTTGAGTTATGACAGAAAAACTAATTTCCTAAGAAATCGTCATTTTTATTTCCTCGATGTATTAATTACCCCCCACCCCACTTAAAGGAAATAAAATTTATGTCAATACATAGTACTTCTAGTTAAGTAACTCATGTCAATAGATGATAATGGCTAAATAAACAGTTAGGGAGATACAGGCTATTCAGCGCTGCAACGTAATTGGCTGATAACTTTCCAAGTCTGATGCCGACCCCTCAGCCCCTAATTATGCTAATGATTTATATGTCAATCGATAGCAAATGACAAGATCTATCTGGAATGAGCCGCTTATGTTGGCCAAAAAACACAGTTTATGAGTTATGACAGAAAAACTAATTTCCTAAGAAATTGTCATTTTTATTTCCTCGATGTATTACCAACCCCCCACCCCACTTAAAGGTAATGAAGTCTATGACATTACATAGCACTACTAGTTGGTTTACTCCAGTCAAAAGATGATAATGGCTCAATAAACAGTCTGGGAGATACAGGCTATTCAGCGCTGCAACGTAATTGGCAGATAACTTTCCAAGTTTGATGGCGACCCCTCAGCCCCTAATTATGCTGATGATTTATATGTCAATCGATAGCAAATGACAAGATCCATCTCTCATGAGCCGCCTATGTTGGCTAAAAACACAGTTTTTGAGATATAGCGGAAAAAGTGATTTGGAAAATTGACCATTTTTATATCATTTGCGTATTGCCACCCCCATACCCCACTATAGGGGATACAACCTATGTCATAAGATAGGGCAGAGTAATATTGATTGCATGACTGTAGCTTAAGTTGGCTGAATAAGCGGCTTAGAAGGGGCAGACGAACGAATCTGATCGTATGACAAAACGAAATTGGCAGATAACTTTCCAAGTCTGATGGCGACCCCTCAGCCCCTAGTTATGCTGATGATTTATACGTCAATCGATAGCAAATGACAAGATCTATCTCTGATGAGCCGCTTATGTTGGCTAAAAACACAGTTTTTGAGTTATGACAGAAAAACTAATTTCCTAAGAAATCGACATTTTTATTTCCTCGATGTATTACTTACCCCCCACCCCACTTAAAGGGAATGAAGTTTATGTCAATACATAGTACTACTAGTTAGGTAACTCATGTCAATAGATGATAATGGATAAATAAACAGTTAGGGAGATACAGGCTATTCAGCGCTGCAACGTAATTGGCTGATATCTTTCCAAGTCTGATGGCGACCCCTCAGCCCCTAATTATGCTGATGATTTATATGTCAATCGATAGTAAATGACAAGATCTATCTCTCGTGAGTCGCTTATGTTGGCTAAAAAGACAGTTTTTGAGATATAGCGGAAAAAGTGATTTGGAAAATTGGCCATTTTTATATCATTTGCGTATTGCCACCCCCATACCCCACCATGGGGGATGAATATTATGTCATTAGATAAGTGGCTTTATTCTAGTCCTATGATGTTAGTTGTTTTTGAAGAGATTTGATTTTCACAAGGTTAATTTGAATATTTGTGAGGAAAGTACGAAAATCATTTTATAGATACATTCCGACGTGAATTTCGACCCCTCAGTCCCTTCACAGGGGGATGATATTTATACCAATGGATAGCCCTGAATTAGACTTATATTTGATATAGTGTACGAGGTGGCTAAATGGCCAGATGTCATGTTATATTGGAAAACATATTTCAAATATTTGTTATTCTGTTTCTTCAGCTTATTGTCTACCCTTTGCTTAATAGCGGGGGGTGAATATGCTATGGCGTGATAGCATTTTATCAGCACGTGCTATTGCATATAGATTTTTAAGTCATATGTGTAATTTCACTATGTTACGGTCATAAATACATAGTGCATGAAGAACAAGTCATTATGACGATAATATAGTATATTTCTTCATAGATATCAATTATAATGCATCTTTAATCATTGAGGAAGTGTTTTTTATTATAATTAGCCTATTTAGCATGGATTTTTAATACAATACATCGATTTACCAAATTCGAACAAAAAAAAATTAATTTGGTCGGGTTATATTGGCAGATAACTTTTGGCAGATAACTTCACACCGGTTCAAAGAAGTGACAATTATTAACCAGGATCATGCAAAATGGTAACCTAGTGGGTAAAAATGATAAAATAACACATTTACGAAATGTACTACCGTGAGTGAAAACATCGTGACAAACCTACCTATTCCTTGAACAGGCAATAGTTTATGTAAATGGACTGTCTGTGTGTGTTCAACACGAGGGTTCGAGGTGGTCATAGTATTACCTCCGCAATTGCGGAGATGGACACGTGAACCTCTGACTTAGGGTTAATGGTCGTGTCAGTATTTGTTTTGTTATTTATTTACGACTCGATGTAAATTTATGAAGAATTTTGTAATCAGGAAAAACCTTTTATCTGTTCTCGGTAAGCGAATGTAACCTTTCGATAAACTCTGTCGCAATTGACTAGTAATCACTCAACGTATTTATTCCCAGTATTGTGTATTTAGGTAACTATAGTTTTAAGAGATTCGCGATTTATACTCATGATTAATAATTAACGGGACTTATCGCGTAAATTTTATATAATAAAATTACCTTTATTAACCCGACCATGGCTGCTGCAACGTAGCCGAAAAGTCTGGTTAATAAAGGTAATTTTATTATATAAAATTTACGCGATAAGTCCCGTTAATTATTTAGGTAACTTTATAACATTCATACATTTGATCATGACGTCCTCCGTGGCGCGATCGGTTAGACACCTGAACGCTAATCGTGAGGTCCCAAAGATTCCCGGTGGAGGCAGAGTTAAGAACTACGCTTTTCTTCTGCTTTCCAGTCTGGTCGTTGATTATATGCTATATGTATTTATTATATGTATAATAAGTATATATTTGTTATACGTTGACTAGTACCTTTAACACAAGTCTTAAATGTACTTAGCAAGGGGCTAGTTCAATTTGTGTAATAATGTCCCAAATTTTATACCATGATCTAATGAATTATTATTAAATGTAATGTAGACATTGTCTGCAGTTTTTTGGCATTTCTTCTCTGTAAAGATTTTTCTTTACGAAGTGCCATTAGTTTTATTAGAGTACCCGCCACATACGGTGGCAGTAGCCAAACTTGGAACTAAATTTGACGTTTCCGCAATTGCGTGTTATTTTGTATGAAAGGTAAATTTAGTATTACCAGCGTTGTGTTTTTTGCCCACTCTTTGTAATTTTTATGTTTGTTAAGGGTGATTATAATAAATTGATTTCCGGAGTTTCTTGTTAGTTCTTCTCCAAGCTAGGGTCTCCGCTAATCTAACCTCGGTAAAAAATATGTAAAGACAATGCTCAGTGCCATGTTTGAAATAGTTTTTTTAATTTATACTTAGATCATAAGATAACTTTCAAAGAGAGCTTGTGATATTTATAATTTTGAATATATTATGGCAGATGGAGGCGTTCGTTACAAATGAAACCTCAATATAATGTATCGAGCCGTATGGCACAGTGAGTGCTAGTTTTGGCGTGTTTACTGGCAACACTGGATTACGCGACTGTGGCGACGCCTCCAACTGCCACCGTATGTGGCGGGTACTCTAATCTAATTTGATTTATTTAAAGAATTAGATTATATTTTTTGATAAACTAATGTTATTTTAACTCCCAATTAGTGATTTGATGGTCCTTATATTGAAATAAAAGACTTTCATACATACACATCACGCCTGATTCTGTAGAATTAGTACAGATCAAATTGGAAATATCATATCAAGACTGATGTACATAGCGTGAAGAACAGAAGAGCATGTATGAGAATGTTTATGGGTGTGAGTGAAGCAAGAGATTTCAGGATTCGCCTATTCCGTTGGCGACGTAGATGCGTGAATACATGTATGTGGAATAAAACTACATATTCTAAGTTACATTTATTTATTTATACATTCTTCTGAGTATCACTGACATCGCGTGAATATGGTTTAAACTTGCTTTAATACTATTCTACTGCATTCCTTGTGAAAAGGGATAGACTAGCCCTTCCTTCCTTCCTTAATTTACATTACTTATCAATAGATGGCGTTACTATGTCATTTAGAAACGCTTATGGCAAAATTTTATCAGGCATGCCTGTTAATAACTATGGGAGACATAATTATTCTTATACCTAATGTTTAGGTAAAAAATCAATGGTTTTGTTAAAGTTTAGAAATTTTAAACTATATTAGTAAAGTCATTTATATGTGTATTTAGATTTGTTACTAATACAGTTTAAATTTTCATTATAAATCACTTTTAAAGTCAATAATTTTCAAAATACGTAATTAACTTAAATTGAAAACAAGCGTCTCATTATTATGCAACTGTATTTCATTTTACATAACATACGCTTCACGACTTGTGTATACACACTCCCTTTTTTATCGGGATCAGAGGCTTGAGTGCCCATCTCCGAAATTTCAAAGGCATGTTAGGTATGAGTCACTCAACGCCCGCGTTTCACTAGACAGCACCCAACGTGATAGGTAGTGAACCGTATCGCTGTATAGTCACTGACTATCGTCTGTAACATAGTATGCTTAGATTCAATTTAAGTTAACTACTTACTCATTACATAGACTTGAATGGTTTAATTCCAAAAGGGCATATGTCTCATTGTATTTAGTAGAAACATGTACCTTTTAGAAATTATTTTTTCAAGTAATACATATGACATTTTCAAGTAAATACAAAAAGTAATTTCACCTATCTATCTATCTACACGATGCGTTAGCAACCATCCAATCCATCCCATTCCCAAGGAAATCTTCATTCAATATCTTACTACTATGAATATTCAAGGAAACTTATTATCAAGTACCTATTTTGTCTTGTTCGTTCATTTAGCACGAAAACCTGGCTTGACCCGTCCAGTGCGGTTTTGGTAATTGTAGCCATAGACTGAGTCTTATGAACACAAAATATTAACCGTTGTTTGTCAAAGCTGTTAGAATTTAATGAATTTTACCATTAAATCGTATTTCGCGTAAATATGTTGTCAAAATCTATATTTTTTTACGTTATGTTTTCCTTCGAGTATAAATCGCGAGTGTTTAAAAATAACTAAATTTATAACGTCGTGCAAAGTACAGTCAAGGTACGGTACCTTGCACGACATTATAAATTTACTTATTTTTAAACACTCGCGATTTATACTCATTTTATTTACTGTGTGAGACCGGGTCGTTTCAGAATAAATTAATAAAGATATAAATAGCATGAGTGTAGTGTGTCGTGCTATAAATTAACAAATATTCCAATTGTGAGGGTAGACAGACAGTAGCTGAAACGCCAATCTTCCCGCGACCACGGCCTATGCAACTGGGTCGAAACGTCGGGTAAAAATAAGGGAATTTATATCTTTATTAATTTATCGTGATACGACCCGGTCTCACATAGTAAATAAAATTTTAAATATAGATACCTACTATTTAACTATATATGTTCAGGTCTTTAACTTTAGGTATTTTGGTACAAATATTACTTACGGAGCAATATTCGTTAGGTATATGTTTATATATTTAGGTATTTTAGTTCTTAATTGCATACCTATGGTTATATTCAATAGTTCAGAGTATATCAATGTTACAACCTTAATAAATTTGTCAAGTGACCAAGATGATGTATGGTCCAAAATTCTGTCCACCCCAAAAGGGATTAAAAGACGTCAATGTCTATGTACCAGGTTCAATTCCCAGTAAAAACATATAAGTTGGTATTATATGCTTTAATTGAGTTTTTATTTGTCATATGTCTGTACCATATTAAAAAGCTTATAGCCTTTATAATTGGTTATAGTAAGTCTTTATTTGTAATAATAGTACCTTTAAGGTATATTACTAAAATGCAATAGGTATTTTTACCCACTCTACAATTAAATGTACTTAAACTTGTAAAGTATCAAACTTCAAATATTTAGTACATTTAATTCTACTTATATCAATTATAATAGACTTTTTATTTTGTATACATTACATGTATACTAATAGTCAAAACCTTGAGTGACTATCGTAATATTTACGATGGTCTTTGGCCACTCAAAGTCCTCGTTTCACCAGCCCAAGTCCACTAATGCTTTTTGCAAAATATCATTTCAATATCACTTCAGTAACAGTTCAGTAAAGTTGTGTTTAGAATAGCAAGTGACAAATTTCGTCATTTTTGCTGTCATCAATGGTGATTTACCACTTTTGTAATCCACTACCAACTTCACACTATTATTGAAGTGATATTGAACTACGATTCTACTAAAACGCATTATTAGACTTGGGCTACAGATAGTCAGCACCCAAAATGACAGGTGGTAAACCAATTATAACCTTTCAGATACTGACTATTACCTATATAATTGAAAGTTATATTTCCTCATTTATATTTGGTACACTATACGGTATTAATGTTTTAATTCTATCATTCAATGACACTCCTAACATGCTTCTCAAAGACCGCATTTCAACGGCATTATTATTATATTATCTCACAGAGATAAACTTATATATTTAGTCACAACTACTCATCAACCGAATCGAAATATGTACCTTATTATGGAGTTAATAAAGAATTAAATAGCACAGCTATATTATATTGATATATATATATATATATATATATATATATATATATATATATATATATATATATATATATATATATAAATATATATAAATTAATCTTTATTAACTTCATAATAAGACACATTATTCGTTAAATTTAAATCAAATTATAATATTGACAGTTATCTGCTGTCAATCACATATGACAGTTAAATTTATTTAGAAAACAAAATGTTCTTTATATATTTTAAGATTTTTCAATGCAGAGAATTTTTAGTATCAATTTTATCACAATATTTCACTCAATTTATTTATGTAAATTTAACACATACATATATGAACATACATGAATATTTAATTAGTAATTCGACGTAGCTCAGTTGTTTGGGGCCTGACTCTGTATCAGTGAGTACAGGGTTCAACCCACGAACCAAATATAAAGAGGACCCGGCGTAAGGAGCGGTCCCCGTTACGCGGTGCGGAGTCCAAATGGCGTGTTATAATTGGTGCGGAGTCTAAAAATGTGTAGTAGAAAGAAGATACCTATATTTTGTCTCACAAAATGCCGTGTTTTATTCGGTTGTAATATCTCCCCTCCATCCCGCGTATCTAGTATCAATACAAAAATTACGTAAGGCCCACTCCTCTTATTAATTACTCCATGGTTCAACCACTAATACATAGTCAAGCCCAAACAACTGAGCTACGTCGAATTTGTCATTCTACACCCAGGTTATATACCGTATAGTCATAATCAAACACAATAGACCTCTATTAACATCCTATACATCCCCATGTTGTATGATACTATGATATAAGGTATAGTAATGTATAACATATAGTAATGTGACGTATCGGGGTCTGTCATAATATCAGTGCTGGCACATTGGGCTACCCTTTCTGCTAGCAAGTAACTGAGACGGATCCCTTTCACAGGGGCCCGGGTCCAGCATACGGAACCCCTTTTATATATCAAATTGTTGTTTTCCGTTTTGTTTCTGTCATCGTTGATCTTGTGTCTTTGTGAATAAACTGAATTTTATTTTTTATTTTTATAGTCAATAATTGAGTGAATTTTATACCGTATAATCATAGCCATACCAAATAGACCTAGCAGTTATAGTTTTAAGAGAATCGCGAAGTATACTCATGATTAATAACTAACTGGACTTATGGCGAAACGTCGCGTTAATAAAGGTATCTTTATTATATAAAAACTTACGCGATAAGTCCCGTTAGTTTTTAATCAAAACCTATTAGCATTCCTATAGTACATTCGCATTAAGAAAATAGTGATGTCATCATGTCCCGACGATTTGACCAATGAGACGTGACAACTGTCGTCTGCAATTGGTCGATGTGAATTGTTTTCTCATTTACTAACGTCTCATTGGTCAGTTTAACGTCTGTATATCATGACGTCACTATTTACTTAACGCGAATAGACTATACCTATCTCTTGTTGCTTATACCGTATAGTCATAGTCAATTGAAGTTAATGGTTGAGTCTGTGTTGTTGCAAATATATTTCGTAGTGCTTCAGCGCCTCTAGCTTTTCTTGCGTTGAAAGTAAATCTATGGTTCGATCCGAGCCGTACATGTGGTTATCTGGAAAAGGAAACGTATTTATCATATATATAAATTAACGTTATTTAATATAAAAAGCGGCTGTAGCCCAGTGGGTAAGACCTCGGACTTCGTATGAGAAAGGTCCTAGGTTCGAAACCCGACTCTGGCATGTACCAATGAATGAAATTTAAATGTGTGTTTTTCATTTACGTACATAATTTACAGTCGCTAACGGTGAGGGAAAACAACGTGAGGAAACCTGCCTATCCCTCAAGATAGGTAATAGTCAGTGCCTATATACGGCGATACGGTTCACTACCTATCACGTTGGGTACTGTCTATCTAGTGATACGCGGGCTTCGAATGACCCATAGCTAACATGCCTACGAAATTTCGGAGATGGGCATTAAAGCCTCTGACTACCCCGCCATAATAAAAAAGGGAGTGTGTATACACAAGTCGTGAAGCGTATGTATGTATGTATATGTTATTTAATATCTTTTGTGGTAGAACTTGGGTGACATAAGATCACCTATGTCACTATTTAGGATGAATATTGTGATTGTAATGTAATATGGAGAATTGGTGACAAGTTCCTAGCCCATCGTCCAATGAATTCCATTTACCCCTAGTCCATTAGTCGCCTCTTACGACATGCTGGAACGAACGGCAGCTAGTTAGAATTCTTTGTACCCGAACTTTGTTTGTACGAACACAACAAGACAAATAAATGAATAATATACATACATCTTTTGATTTGACGAGACAAAATAAACGAAAATAAACACATATATTTGAGGATTTCACAAATTTAACTTTAACTACCTGAAGCATATATTTGTTAAATATACATTGACCAGTACTCTTAACACAAGTCTTAAATGTACTTAGCAAGGGACTTGTTCAATTGATGTAATACATACTATTTATTATTCTCTATAGAGGATCAGGCCGAGATCACGGATCTCCATCTGCTCTCTGACAAACCACTTTCGCTTCATAGACACTCATACACCTCTCACACACTCGGCGGTTATAGCTATCCTTACCGGCCCTCATCCGTGGTGCTCGGGTACCAACAGCGCCGTATCCCGCCTCCTCATCATGCGGCGATCCGTTCAAGCTATTGCCCACACACGCGTCACTAGTCGCTTTTAACTCTATGCCACCTGGAATATAAAATATATGCCATACTTAAAAGACAAAGACAAACGCGTTCACGTAGTCAGAGGTTCAGGTGTCCATCTCCGCAATAGCCAAAGTAGTTCTATGGTCACCACGAACCCACGTGTTGTTAGTCAATACTCAATGTGACAGGTGGTTGTCTTTTGTTCTTATAAACTTAAACCTTATAAAAAGTTACTGGGACTGCACTTATACATAGGTTACTAACCCATTGCACAATAGATTCTATTTACCCTTCGTCCCTTGGTTGCCTCCTACGACATGCAGGGAAGAACGGCAGCTAGTTAGCATTCTTTTTACGTCCCAGTCTATCACAGGACGTTGACCATTTCACTCATACTCAACTCATACATGAAGGTTCTATGTGGCCACATGTTCATGATTAATAACTAACGGGACTTATCGCGTAAGTTTTTATATAATAAAATTACCTTTATTAACTTTATTGGATTAATAAAGGTAATTTTATTATATAAAAAACTTACGCGATAAGTCCCGTTAGTTATTAATCATGAGTATAAATCGCGAATCTCTTAAAACTATGGCCACATGTTCATCAACTGCGTTATTGCGAACCTCTGTCTTCTCTGAGGGATAATGGAAATGGAAATTCTTGTTTATGTATTTTTGGCGTTGGCAGGAGGAAAAAATCTTGGCTGAGGAACATCCGGGAGTGGACCGGGATTGCCAGTGCGGAAGAGCTGTTTGATGGCCAGGGACAAGGAGCTTTTGACGACCTCCGTGGCGCGATCGGTTAGCCGCCGGAACGCTAATCGTGAGGTCCCAAAGATTCCCGGTGGAGGCAGAGTTAAGAACTACGCTTTTCTTGTGCTTTCTAGTCTGGTCGTTGATTATATATGCTATATATGTATTTATCTATGTATAATATGTATATATTTCTTAAATATACATTGACTAGTACCCTTAACACAAGTCTTAAATGAACTTACCAAGGGGCTAGTTCAATTGGTGTAATAATGTCCAAATATTATATTATATATATTAAGGAGAGTTTCAGCAGGCTGACGGCAGACCTCCAGTAATGGAGTGCCACTAGAAGAAGAAGAAGTTTACGTATACCAACCATAGTTATTAGGCACCATAGGGCCTGGTGACCAACTCTTGCCATACGAAAACAGGGTGTTCTCGTCGAAATTCGTACCGCTCTCTATGGTTTGGGTTTCCTGAAAATATAAAAACATATACATAAATATACATTACACAGTAAATTATTCGGTGTAGCTCAGTCGTTGCAGGCTTGACTCTGTAACAGTGGGTACAGGGTTCAAATCCCGGTTGAGCATGTACCAATGGAAATTGAAGTTTGACGACTTTCTATGTACATATTTGTAATAAAAATACATTTGCGAAATGCATCGAATACTACGGTGTGTGTAAACATCGTGAGGAAACGTAATAGTCAGTGCTTGTAAATGGCGACATGGCTTACCACCTGTCACATTGAGTACTATCTGGTCAACACGGGGGTTCGAGGTGGCCATAGAATGACTTCCTTCGCAATTGGGGAGACGCTCACCCCAAGCTCTGACTACGCCGCAAGGGTTAATGATCATGAAAGCGTCACTTGACATTTCATAAAAAATCAAACTTACAAAGGAAAATCAATAACGATTATTATTATACATATAGTTCCCTAACGGCGAGGGAAACCACCGTGAGGAAACATGCCTATCCGTCGGGATAGGCAATGTCCAGAGCCTGTTTGCAGCGATACTGTTACCTATCACCTAACACGCCTTTGAAATTTCGGAGTTGGGCACTCTGGCCTCTGACTACCCAAGTCGTGAAGCGTATGTTGCTATGTAAAGATCTTTAGAGAGATAGAGAGATAAAGTATCTCCTAGCATACATAATTGTGATGTCATAATGGAACATTGGTGATAGGTTGCTAGCCCATCGCCCAATAGATTCTATTTACGACATATGTATAGCTATATAATGTGTTTTTCATTTACGTTCATAATGTACAGTCGCCAACGGTGAGGGAAAACATCGTGAGGAAACCTGCCTATCCCTCAGGATAGGTAATAGTCAGTGCCTATATACGGCGATACGGTTCACTACCTTTCACGTTGGGCGCTGTCTATCTAGTGATACGCGGGCTTCGAGTGGCTAACTCCTAACATGCTTTCGAAATTTCGGAGATGGGCATTCAAGCCTCTGACTACCCCGCCATAATAAAAAAGGGAGTGTGTATACACAAGTCGTGAAGCGTATCTTATGTTATATATAGATATATCCACTAACCTGTCCCTTATAAAACTTAGATTCGGTCACGTGGTGTATCGTAACCTCGCTGTTGAGTTGAGACCCAACACGCAGCCGCTGAAAGTACGGCAGGGCATCGCCATTGCACAGTCTGGGTTCCTCACACGGTTCGTACATCGCACTGCGGAACTCCTGGCTTGAAAATGGGGAATAGAGGCCTGGAGAACGAAAATGGGAGGTTTAAGTACTTATATTGGTTTATAAGAGAGTAGAATGAATAAAGGGGTTCATACGTAAAGAAAGAAAAACATTTATTCACTGCTATACATACACATTTTGATATAACACTATTTATACACACTTTGATACAACAACAATACTCGCAAATATAAGAAGTAGGCACTTGATGCAGTGAAGAGGTGCTGTCTCAGTATTTGATGCGGCTAAGCTGAATCACTGATCCTCCGACAGCACCCATATACACACACAGCACATAAACATACATTCATATATTTTTCATTCGATTTGCATCATTGAGTGAAGTGGAAGGGCGGTTACGTAGGGGCCAGCCTAATAAGACATATAACAATCAGATAGAAGCTATATTGAAAAGGGTGACGTTAGGAGTACCTTTAACCACCGAGTGTGTATGAGAAGATTGAATGTCAATGAAGCGAAAGTGGTCTGTGAGGATCGGGACAAATGAGGATCTGTGATCTCTGCCAATCCCTCTACAGGGAATCAGGCGTGATGTGTATGTATATGTATGTATGTACATTCATATACGAGAGGCAGTATTACATTATATATATTTACACATATACATACGTCTCTAAGAGCAGAGAAAATAGATCCCAACCTAGAACCATTCAGACAAATCTCTCTTGCTCCACTTACATCCATTGACCATATGACCTTCTCATACACACATGCTCTTCTGTTCATCACACTGCGTACTGATAAAAATAAACATTTTATTTCAATTCAGTTTTTTTTTTATGTAGAATGGGATTGCTCTTGGCCCATACTATTCCAAGTAGTTGGATTGGTCAGGCCTAAGGTGGAGCGAGCTCTTCCAGAAAGTGCTTGTGCACCCGCGATTTGAAGACTGTGGATTGTACCCTTCCGGAAACACAGACGCAGGCAGGGAATTCCACTCCTTGCCGGCCCGCATAATAAATGACGCTTTAAAGCGGTTCGTACGGGCACTTGGCAAATTCACAAAGTTACAACAATAGTTCAGATGAAATGTCTCCAACATTCTTCCCAAGGCCAGTATACGTAGTGAAGAACAGAAGAGCATGTATTAGAAGTTTTATGAGCGTGAATAAAACAAGAAGGATTTATCACCCATTCCAGCTAGCCTTATAGTCTCAGCCTATCCCGTTCCGGCCGTATAGGGACATCTATGTACATAGCACACTCACCCATAAACTGGTTATCCCTCTTAATAGGCGTGCCTATCGGCTCCGGAGGTTTGTTGTTGGCGAAGAGGGAGGTATCGTCATAGGATGGGTCCACAGGTCGAGTGCCTATGGGAGAGGCTGTTGGTTTCATTTGATAGCCCTCGGATAGCTCTGGTGTTATGAAGCCTGGAATTAATGGAAGAATATTTATGATATCATTATTTATTTTTTTAATTTATAATACATAACATATACATATACACAGGTGGTGTAAAGGGTAGGTAAATAAAATATAATTATATAATATATCATGAAATATATTTTTTCAAAGTCCTTTGATAGTTGACAGAACCTTGGGTATGTGAAAACATGTCTTAGGTGACTTTTACCAAGAATATAGGAGTTTTTTAATTAGAGAACAATGATAACAGGTTGATATCACTTCGCCCAATAAATTCTATTAATCCTAGTCCTTTAGTCCCTTCCTACTCCATGGCGGGAAGAACGGTAGCTACACCAAATATACACGCTAATAAGTGACAGAGAAGATATTATATCCACCCCGAAAGGGATTAAAGGACGCGAATTATACGTATGTATGTACATATTTATATTACGTAGGGGCCGGTCAAATATATGTATTGATTAGACTCACCTCGATGTCCATTATCCTCCTTCTGAAACAAACTATACCCATCTTCGCTTTTCTGCGTAAACGATGCCAGATTCATGAGATTAGAACCCACATGTTCCCTTTCCTGAGGCTCAAAGGCATACGCATTAGGATTCGTATAAGCAAAATTCTGCCCTTGATTTTGCATATTTTGCTGATGCATAATCGACATAAGCGGGTTCCTTATCGTATACATGCCGTTTGACGTCGGCGTAATAGTGGCTTGGCAAGGGTTGGGTGGCATCGGTATAGGGTCAGGTATTCGGATTTCCTGTTTCTTAACAGGTGGGGAGGTTGATATTTGTACTGGTGGTAAATTGGGGTGGAACATCGGGTTTCGTAGAGTGACCATTTTGGTATCCTGCTTTTTGGGTTCCGGCTGCGTGGTTTCCTGGGTGTTAGCTGCTGCTTTTTTGGCTTTCTTCTTTGCCTTTTTGGACTTGCCTGGCTGAGGTGGGTCCGGTTGGACTATTATGGTTTTTTGAGATTCTGAAAAATAGGAGTAGATGAAAATAAATTATATTTTGTTATCGTTACTAAATAATATTGTGCAAAAGAGTCCTTTTTTGACAATCTCTCTGGATAAGTAATATCCAGTGCCTGTATGCGGCGATACAGTTCACTATATATCACGTTGAAGGCAGTCTATCTAGTCAAACGGGGGTTGGACTATTATGGTTTTTTGAGATTCTGAAAATAAGGAGTAGATGAAAATAAATTATATTTTGTTATCGTTACTAAATAATATTGTGCAAAAGAGTCCTTTTTTGACAATCTCTATGGATAAGTAATATCCAGTGCCTGTATGCGGCGATACAGTTCACTATATATCACGTTGAAGGCAGTCTATCTAGTCAAACGGGGGCTTCGAGTGACCCATACCTAACATGCCTTCGAAATTTCGGTGACGGGCACTCAAGCCTCTGACTACCAAGCCATAGTAATAAGGAAGTGTGTATACACAAGTCGTGAAGCGTATGTATCATGGAGTAATTAATAAGAGGAGTGGGCCTTACGCAATATTTGTATGGGAACTAACGTGGCATTACGTGGGGTGGAGGGGAGATATTACAACCAATTAAAACACGGCATTTAGTGAGACAAAACAGGTATCTTCTGTCTACTGCACATTTTTAGACTCCGCACCAATTTGAAACAAGCCATTTGGACTCCGCACCGCGTAACGGGGACTGCTCCTTTCGCCGGGTCCTCTTTATATTTTCATGGTCATAACAGAACATTGGTGACTGGTTGCTAGCCCATCGACCAATTAATTCCATATATCCCAGTCCCTTAGTCGCCATCAACGATATGCCAAGAAGAACAATAGTTAGCGTTCTTTTTGAATCCTAGACTAGCATAGGACATTTGTTTCACATGAATTGACATATATATGTATGTTATATTTGGTTCGTGGTATGTATGTTTCTCCTATATGAAGTTATTACCTTTGTTCCCTGGCTGTTGAGTGCTGAACATCATGAGAGAGGGATCAGCCGCGATGACCGGAGGGGGCCTCGCTATCGGCGACGGAGGTACCGGTAACTGGTTCGCTTTCCAAATGGGCTGCAATTGAGAATATAATTATTAATACGTGTGGTAGGAGGTGACTAAGGGCATTTCGTTAGGACCCAAGTCTACTAATGGGTTTCAGCACAAACGTAGTTCAATATTACTTCATACTTCACTAACAGAATACAAAAACATAGAATTTCAATGCCAAGAGACAACCAGTGTCAGGCAAATGTTTTGACTTTCAATGAATGTACTGTACTTGTACTTATATTGAATAAAACCATTGGACTTTGACAGTCGGAATTTTTTCAAAGGGGAATTTGACACTTTTCCTGTCATGAATAGTGAAATTTGACACTTTTGGTCATCCACTACCAACTTCACACTGTTACTGACTTGATACTGAACTAATATTTTGCAAAAAGCCTAAGTAGACTTGTGCCTCACGTGTAGCTGTGTTCAAAACAAGAGTACGTGATTTTATTTACACCTAAGAATCTCTAATGGAATCTATTGGGCATTGGGCTTACAACTTGTTACCAACATTCCTTTTAAATGCCATCACAATCTCCTAAGTTATGTTCACCCAAAGAGGATTAATAGACGTAAATGTACATACATACACATCACACCCGATTCCCAGTAGAGTGATAGGCAGATTGCATGGATTTGTGTCGATTTTGACAAACCACTTTCGCTTCATAGATACTCTTACACACTTGGCGGTTACAGGTACTTCTACGTAAATGTGAATCAAATGAAGTGTCACGACTCCGATAACACCTTCAAAAGAGAGTTGGGAGATACTCGTATTATGTCTCTTAGGGTTTATGACCCCAAAACGGAATAAAAGACGTATATATAAGAATTACGCTTTTCTTCTGTATTCTAGTCTGATTGTTGATAATATATACTATACATGACATGTATAGTATATATTATCAACAATCATATTATATATATAATCATATTATATATATAATCATATTATATAAATACATTGTATTGATCTATATATAACAAGCATATATTTGTTAAATACACGTTGCCTAATCCCCTACCATAAGTCTTAAATGAACTTACCAAGGGGCTAGTTCAATTGTGTAATAGTGTCTCAATATTAAACACTCACCACAGATTTGATAGGCGGAGGTTCTTTCTTCTCACAAGGCTGTACCCTTGTCAGCGTTATACCGGGAGGCAATCTTAAGTCTGCAACCTGTAGGAACAATATCACTACATAGTATAAAACAAAGTCGCTCTCTGTCCCTATGTCCCGTTGTATGCTTAAATCTTTGAAACTACGCAACGGATTTCGATGCGGTTATTTTCAATAGATAGAGTGATTCAAGAGGATGATTTATATGTATAATAACATCCATTAAATAGTGGAGTAGGCTATATATTTTAATCCCGTGCGAAGCCGGAGCGGGTCGCTAGTTTAGTATGTAATGCACATATATCGGTAAACATAGTGTAGGACGCCCCTGCCAGGTGGACCGATGACCTGAAGGTCGCTGGTAGTGATTGGCTGAGGGCGACGAATGATCGTGTTTTGTGTACCCTTGGGGAGGCCTACGTCCAGCAGTGGACTGACATAGGATGATTGTTTGAGCACATACATATATTAAATACACATCCATTTTCACACAGGTGTAACAAAAATAAAGGGATACTTATTTTTCCCAATTCTGGCATATCATTTTCGCTTCATTGACACTCATACACACTCGGCAGTCATAGGTATTTATAACCTCACCCTTTTTTAATATAGCATCTATCTGACTGTCATATCTCCTATTGGGCCGGCCCCTATGCAACCGCCCTTCCACTTCAGTCACATATTCCTTTTGTCAATCTACTATCATTCATCTGCATATGTCCAAACCATGGAGTAATTAATAAGAGGAGTGGCCCTTACGCAATGTTTGTATAGAAACTAGTGTAGCATTACGCGGGGTGAAACGAGGTACGCGGGATGGAGGGGAGATATTACAACCAATCAAAACACGGCATCGGCCAATTAAATCAAGTATATTTTTTCTACTAGACATCTTTAAACTCCGCACCAATTGAAACACGCCATTTGGACTCCGCACTGCGTAACGGGGACCGCTCCTTACGCCGGGTCCTCTTTATATTTGGTTCGTGATGTAACTTTATATTTACATACACCAGCATCAACTGAACATTGAACCCATGGAGCAGATAACACTAAGAGGAGTGGGCCTTACGCAATATTTGTATGGAAAGTAGCTAGGCATTTCGTTGGGTGAAACGAGGTACGCTGGATAATTCAATTGGTTCTACTATCTCCCTATATAGAAAATAAAACCAACCACGGCATTTTGTGAGACAAAAGATAAGTATTTTCTTCGTACTACACACGCGACATCTATTCGAAATGCCGAACTAATAATGCTTATCTACATATAAATGCAGAATCTACATATATATGTAACTCACCTGAACACCGCAGCTAAGTTGCTCCATGATGCTGCATGACGGTATCTTCTCAGCTTCACTGCTACATACACCCTGCTAGAGGTAAAAATATATTATTGCTTTATATCTATAAAGATAAGTAAATTCTACGTAGCTCAGTTGTTTGGGGCTTGACTCTGTATCAGTGGGTACAGGGATCAAATCCCGCTTGAGCATGTACCAATGGAAACAGGAACAAACCAATGGAAAAACACGCACGAATTCGGTTGCGTTAATATCGGGAAACGGGTTTCTGAAATTCCTATCAGGAAGGAGGCGTGCTTGTCGGTTTTTATATCACGTTTAAAAACCCTGTAGGTAAGGAATGGAATTCCCTGCCTGCCTCTGTATTTCCGGAGGTATTTAATCCACAGATGTTCAAAACTAGGGTGCATAGGCATTTTCTGGGCAAGCTCGCTACATCTTAGACTCAGTCTGTCGCCTCCTTCGAGGTGCAAGCAAACAGGGTCAAGAGTGAACCCATTTCAATTTAAAAAAAACCTATCAGATGGCGCCTTTTTGTTCAGATATTATAGTATAGCCGTTTCGGTAGGCTCCGGGGCGGGGACTACCGGTGGGGTTATATTGCATAAGATCAACCTTGAGGACTCAACATACATTGACAATAGTTATTTTTAAACACTCGCGATTTATATGTTTGTCTGTCTGTGTATCTGCGGATGTGTCTTCGGATAGCGTGAGTGTAGTGTGTCGTGCTATGAATTAACAAATTTTATTGAGGGTAGACAGACATTTGCTGAGACTAAAGCTAGTCTTCCCGCGACCACATCCTATGCAACTGGGTCGAAACGTCGGGCAAAATAAAGGTAATCACATATCTTTATAAATTTATCGTGATATGACCCGGTCTCACATAATTAATAAAATCAACATACCTTGACAAGCTCCAACGTAGTATCAGGCGTGATGTTGATCACATGTTGCGCCTGTTTAGCTTGATTCTCCTTCTTCTTCTCTTTTTTGCTGGGTTGCTTCTGCTGGGTCTGCTGGGGTTGCTGGTTTTGCTTGGTTTGCTGTTTCTGGGCCGGTTGCTGTTGTTGTTGTTGAACTGTAAAGATGAATCGTTTAAATCGCGTAATTATTTCACGTATGTTTAAGAATCGGTGTTTACACGGCGATATGATAAGCATCCTGTCACATTGGATACTGTCTGTTGGGGTACACATACTTGAATAATACGATGGTTTTCTGCTACATGGCTCCTTTTTTACTATAATAGATCGTATATTTTCGTTAAATATTCCATTTGCGTTCTACTACAAAAGTGTTTCAATTGTATAATCTAAATATTAAATTGGGGATACCTACTAAACACTGACTATATGTGCTAAACATAATATTATTACCTTAAAATCACACTATATATATATATATATATATATATATATATATATATATATATATATATATTTATAATTAATATTTATTAAAATATCTTCATACAACACTAACCATTCTTATCCTGTTTCCCCTTCTTCGTTTGTTCTACTTTCTCACTCTTCTTCGCTTTGGGCTCTTCCTTCTTCTGTTGCTTCGTCTCTTTCACTTCCTGTTTACCTTTCTTCTGGGGTTGAGTTTCTTTCTTTGGTTCTGGCACTGGAGTCGCTGCGTTGTTCTTTTTGTTCTTCTTGCTTTGTTGTTTGGCTAACTTCTGCGCTTCTTCCTCTAGCCTTCTTGCTTCTTCCTCTGCCGCCTAAGAGAAAAAGAAAGAAGTTTGTGTAAGACTTTTTTTAGACACAGATATAGATACCTAAGACACTAACGTCGAATGGTTTTATTCATTTACTTACACTCAGGAAAACATAAAAAGATAGTTAAGTTAAGAATAGCATAGTTAAATAGTTACTACCCATATGCATCATCTGTCAAACCAATATCGGAGAATGGCTTATCAAACACAAGCTGTCACATAGAACACTATCGATATTGCATTTAGATGAACCTATAACCACCGAGTGTGTGAAGGTGTATGAGTGTTAGGTGGAACAGATTGAGATCCATGATTTACGCCTTCCCCTCTCCATGAAAGCGGGCGTCATGTACATTCACGCTAAAAGTGCAGTCCCAGTAACTTTTTATAAGGTTTAAGTTTATAAGAACAAAAGACAATATTTTACATTTCAAAACTGTCGCCACTATGCAATGTCATGGCCACTATACGTTCGCGAGCTTCGACATGGAAAATATTGTCTTTTGTTCTTATAAACGTAAACCTTATAAAAGGTTGCTGGGACTACACTTTTAGCATTGACTGTACATAGGTATGTATTATATTAATACATATTGTGTTTGTCTTTCTTTAATTTGAATATCAGGTGTCCAAGTTTACTCATGCCTTTAAAAATCATGGTGATATTCAACATCACTTCAATTACGGTGTGAAGTTGCTCAATCGCATAAGTGACTTATTTCGCCGATTTAGAGGCTAAAATTGTCACTTTTGCTTCCATCATTGGTGAAATTTGTTTTGCTAATCCACTAACAATATCAAACCGTTACTAAAGTGCTCTTGAACTACATTGTTGCTAAAACGCTAATTATAAGCTAAAGCGTATTTTTGGTTTATTTGGTTTCTTTAGATATATATCTGCTGTCATTATTTTATAACTTGTCTGTTTTTGTTCTCAGTGAAACATATATAATATAAGTAGTAAACTTAATTATTTAAGCATGTACTCTTAATTACCGTATCTATAACTGGTTTGTTACTGTTTTGCTTCCTTTTAAACAAATAAATAGGGTAGTCCTTATTTGACCAAATTCTATCACATACTCTCATACTTTCTTCCATAATCACACACACATCCACACAGCACACGCCTGTGTGTTTTGACGACCTCCGTGGCGCGATCGATTAGATACCTGAACGCCAATCGTGAGGTCCCGGGTTCGATTCCCGGTGGTGGCAGAGTTGAGAACAACGCTTTTCTACTGCTTTCCAGTCTGGTCGTTGATTATATATACAATATATGTATTTATCTATATATAATATGTACACATTTTTTAAATATACGTTGACTAGTACCCTTAACACAAGTCTTAAATGTACTTACCAAGGGGCTAGTTCAATTGGTGTAATAAAGTCCAAATATATTATTATTATTACCTGTTTAGCCAGCGCCTTCCTCTGCTTTTTCGTGAGCGGCGGCTCTGGTTCCACGACCACCGGTTGCTTCTTTGTCTTGGCTTGCTCTTTGGTTTGCTTGGCTTGCGTTTTGTCTACCTTCGCTGGAGAGCTCGGTATCGACTCCTTTTCTTTTTCTTTCTTCTGTAATGGAAGTGTAAGGTTGAATAGAAAGTTGTTATTTGACATTATACAAAGGTTATAATAATTAGTCTATCATTAGTCACCATCTACCCAGGTTATAAACCTTTGTTGAATATAAATTTGTTATATGACATGATACCTTACCTACATACAGGAACACTAATAATTATAACCTTATAGTGTTTTCTTCTTTAAGTTCTTTAAGTTATAGTGTCCCAATGTATGATTATATCAGCTATCCCACGTTTTGTTTTACGTTATATTGATTAGAAAGTTTTAATGAGACATCATGAATGATAGTAGATTTGCAAAAGCTATATAATATGTGGGTGAAGTGGAAGGGCGATTACGTAGGGGCCGGCCCGATAAGACATGACAGTCAGAGCGACGCCATATTGAAAAAGGGTGACGTTAGGCGTACCTATAACCGCCGATTGTGTTAGAGGTGTATGAGTGTGAATGAAGCGAAAGTGGTTTGTCAGGATCGGTACAGATGGGCATCCGTGATCTTTGCCTTCCTCTCTACAGGGAATCAGGCGTGATGTATGTAATAAAAGCAGAAAGCATGACGTTAATCACGCTCCATAAGAGTCCCTAGGAAGTATGTAGTATTTATTTATGTACGTAGTGGCCATTTGGGATCTCCACGGCACACACTAATTGACTAAAATTTAATTCTGATTGATAACTTTAATATAATAACTTACGTATTTAATTTTGTAATGTATAATAGGCATGTTGACAACAAGTGAATTTGATTGAAATATTTTGTGTGTATATTATTACAAAATTCCTAATTCTAAAACTCTGTTTCTTTTCATAATTAAAACCAAGATTAATATAATAATCGATAAAATAAAATCGCTAAATACGGCAATCCGCCATGACATGTTGACCGCCAATCAGAGCGCATGACGTCACGTTAGAGTTCTTTCTCTTTGTTTACATTTGTATTACTACTCTGTATTACTACACGCTCACTTTTTTAATTAATTACGCCGCTAATGTTTTACTAACTTAAATTTCTTTTGTGTAAATTGATTACGCTAAATTGAGTAATGGAACAAGGATTTACAAAAGCTTCAAGCGCAAATTTACCAAGAATCGAATTGATAATGCTAGGAACGTTTCCGGCATCAAACAAAAACTTCTGTTCAGCAGAATTTAGAAATGTTAAAACTTCCACTTTCAACTTTAATTAACTATTTAAACCATAAAAATAATTCGTTGATAGCATAGCTATTGTACCTATTTCAGTATAACATTCAATATTATAACATATAACTATTTACAATATTATAAATATAATATATAACAGTATAACATTGAAAATGAAATAAAATACCTTTTTAATAGCTCATTCATTGAGGATTTGATTTCAATAAGTAAATAATAACAGTGAGTAAGAGAATCATATACTCCAAAAATTTTGTAGGTAGATATATCAATGTGTACTTCTTCCCATAAAACTAACTTATAATGAATTTAGACAACAAAATTCTACAAAATAAGAAAGGTGTAAAGTGTAAAATAAAGCTGTGCAGTAGGTAATAATCCTTCCAAATCACGTCTTGCAAGTTTAAGCCACTTCTTTCTTAATTTCTTATCGAAAGGAACGAAAATAAATAACTTCTCAGAAGTTTTTATGGACGTATTAGTATACAGAGGGACGGAACACCACTTATATGCTTTCGAAGTCATGTTTTAATGTAAAAACTAGTAAAATGTCCAAATTAAATATGAATTAGATAATGTTTACATACACCGAATGTTCCTTGTACTCTAAAGTGACGTATGCAAGCGACGCCATTACACTTTGACGCGTTTTGGTACAAATTTTAAATTTATGAATCAAAAAACATTTTTTAAGTACTAAACCTTAATTTTCCGCAGAAATATTATGTTTATTATAATCCATATATATTTCCAAATATTATAGAACAGTTTCTCAAAATTTGTCAACATGCCTATTATTCATAGTTTTCAGATATTCGCGATTTATCTTATTATTAATAAGTAACGGGACTTATCCCGCATGTTTTTATATAATAAAGTTACCCATGATTAATAGCAAACGGGACTTATCGCGTATGTTTTTAAATAATAAAGTTACCTTTATTCGGCTACGTTGCAGCAGCCATGGTCACGGGCAGACTGACGACGCATATTTCTTCGCCTCCAACGCAGCGCCCTGTCAGATTCTTCTCCAACTACCCTCACTGCTTCGTTATTATTAAACACACGCGACCTACACACTACACTCACAGTATCTTGTGGCTTCACACGATCATGCTGAACCGAATGTCGATCTATCACGGTATTCCACGCCGAAGACAGTTTGTAACCTCCTTCACGATTGAATGTACTGTGCTTTTTTATTTCAATCGCCTCGCGTACAATTCTACTGTAGTATCGGCGTTCATTAGAGAGCACAGTGGGTTTATGAAGCTCAATCCAATGATTTGAACCCTCGTTTAGTAGATGTTCGGCTATTGCTGACCTATTGGTATCCAATTTCTTGACCGCTGCAATGTGTTCCTTCACTCTGTCCGCTATAGACCGTTTGGTCTGTCCGACGTAAGATTTCCCACAGCTGCAATCAATCTTATACACACCCGGTGTTTGATACGGGATTACATCTTTAGGTGTGTTTGTGTACAGTGTGCACATTGTGTACAGTCTTGAAGAACTACTCGATCAAGCCTATTTTCGTTCCATCTTCGAAGGTAACAGACTTTCTGAGAACACCTAAAGATGTAATCCCGTATCAAACACCGGGTGTGTATAAGATTGATTGCAGCTGTGGGAAATCTTACGTCGGACAGACCAAACGGTCTATAGCGGACAGAGTGAAGGAACACATTGCAGCGGTCAAGAAATTGGATACCAATAGGTCAGCAATAGCCGAACATCTACTAAACGAGGGTTCAAATCATTGGATTGAGCTTCATAAACCCACTGTGCTCTCTAATGAACGCCGATACTACAGTAGAATTGTACGCGAGGCGATTGAAATAAAAAAGCACAGTACATTCAATCGTGAAGGAGGTTACAAACTGTCTTCGGCGTGGAATACCGTGATAGATCGACATTCGGTTCAGCATGATCGTGTGAAGCCACAAGATACTGTGAGTGTAGTGTGTAGGTCGCGTGTGTTTAATAATAACGAAGCAGTGAGGGTAGTTGGAGAAGAATCTGACAGGGCGCTGCGTTGGAGGCGAAGAAATATGCGTCGTCAGTCTGCCCGTGACCATGGCTGCTGCAACGTAGCCGAAACGTCGGGTTAATAAAGGTAACTTTATTATTTAAAAACATACGCGATAAGTCCCGTTTGCTATTAATCATGAGTATAAATCGCGAATCTCTTAAAACTATAATAAAGTTACCTTTATTAACCCGACGTTTCGGCTACGTTGCAGCAGCCATGGTTGCAGGCAGACTTTATTATGTAAAACTTACGCGATAAGTCCCCTTAGTCATTAATCATGTGTATTTATTCGTCAGTACTATTGTGTCATTTAATGTATTGTGGAGTTTTAATAAAGGCTTATTATTACTATTAATGAACCACGCTTACCTTCTTCCCAGATTTAGCCAGCTGGTTGATGTGAGCCAGCGCCTGCTCCCAGGTCTGTTTCTTAGGTTCCTCCTGGACCTTTTCTGGTTGCTTCTCCGGAATAGTCATCACTGTGAACATGGGTTAATAGTTATTTTTAAACACTCGCGATTTATACTCATTAGTTACGCGATTTATTTGGTAGACAGACATTTTAGCTGAGACGGACTTCCCGCTAGTCTAGCTTGCTGGCTAGTGTTCCCGCGACCATGGCCTATGCAACTGGGTCGAAACGTCGGGCAAAATAAAGGTAATCACTTATCTTTATGGGTTAATAGTCAGTTAATGTTGTGAAGACACTGGATCGGTACTTTTAATATCAGCTTTTTACAAGGTGTTATCTACTTTATTGTCAAATGCCCAATATACATGGCGGCGCATTCAAAACGGTCAGTATGGGAAAGTCTGAAACTATACATACGAAGATATGTTCTTAGGATCAATGTCACCGAATTTGATAAAAGGAAAAACTTTATTCATACTTTATTTGATTCCCACCATGTATAGTCATTGAAGTGAAAATTATCTGTCTGGATAGAGAAAGATATGATCACTGCCTGTACACTTAATATTGATAAATTCTGATCACGTCACGGCATGTATATTTCTGTTGTTGATTGTTCAAACAACAGTCCTAACAAACGCATTGCTTTTAATCTTTCTAAAACCTATGTTTTTGTGTGAGATGGTTAATAGGTGTGAGTTGCTCAAGAGAGATTTGTCGGAATCGATCAAAGTGTTTTATTGTAAGCTCAAAGTAGAGGCGTGAGAGTTTGAAGTTCTCTCATCGAAGCTATATTGAAGTCCCATCAAATGTAATAATAATAATATTTATTTACATTAGGACATTACACCGACGAACACAAAAACCTAAACAATAATACAAAACTTAGAAACTAACAAAGAAAACAAAACAAACTTGAAACTAAATAGGCCTGTGCAAGCCGGTGCAACGCCAAATGCAAAAGGACCTGCCTCAGCTAAAATGCTAGTAACATGGCACAGTTGTCCATGTAACCAGCGCTGTGTTTCAGTCAGGTCCAAAAAACATGTCTTTCTTTCTTCCTTCCTTCCCAACTCCTTACCAGGAAACTGGTTATTATTCTGAAGCAATTTAACCAACGGCGTCTCGCCTTCGCAGCCGGGTATCGAAACCGTGACCGCACCGTCCGCGGGCGAACGGCGAACACGCACCATGCCGCCGGGGCCATCTGTTAAAACGAGGGCATACATATACATTCACGTCCTTCAATCCCTTTCGGGGTGGACAGGAACTCGAAGATATAATATGTTGTTGGAGAGAATTCATACTGTGGCAGACTCAAGTGCATATCCAAATCGAACATAGTTTCAACCTTAGCTTCATTTTTTTTTTTAACGACAATCTAGTTACAAGACCTTATTGTCTATCTTAATGAAATTAGTTTCTAATACAAAAGAATCTTATCCTAATAAACTAAACTTGCTATGTGAAACATAGTATAAGTCAATAGAAAACAAAACAAAATATTATATTGAATAACACCTTAGCTTCACTGTACAATGCACAGATTACTTATAACAACTAAACCAAAGCTATGTGAATGTGGTCTCTCGCAGAGACGGGAGTTACGAAGAGAACGCGCATTTTTTTAAATTCTCAGTATAGTCTGTTTTTTTACCAAACGAGTACTGAGTTTGTCTGTTCTACATTTCCGATATTGACAGAGTGAGATAGGCTATTGCTAGAAGTCTAGCCAACGCCTTTGTTTTGTTTTGAAATTGTTGAGCTTCGTTCATATTAAATAGATCTATAATTTAAAACTAAACATAGTATACTCTTACATAGTATATGTATAATTGGCGACCGGAATATTCATTATGCACTAGAATTGAATATTGATTATAAATCTTATCTATCTTAATAATAGAATAGAATAGAATAAAAAAAAATTATTCACAAAAACAGCACAGGTACAAAAACATTTACATTTACAATTGTTACAATAGACAAGAAACTGCGCTGTCACTGTGAAAGGGCCCAGGCTCAGCATATGTTGCAGGCCAAAGCCCACAACGCCAATCCTCCGCCTGAGCCGATAATATAACCGCTGATAATATAAGCCGATAATATAATAATAATAAACCGCTCTAACATATTTTCCACGTGACTGTGAATTGCGTTTATGTGAAACGAACATTACGTAGATTACGTGGACCTATTGGTCAAAGTTGGCAAAGCAATCAAAATTTTCGGTACTCGTTTCTTACGAAGCATAAGACTATAGTAATGTGTGCGTTACGCTGTTAAGGATGAATTTATTTTGTCCAGTTTTGGATAGGCGCTTCAACTCTGCTCATATGTCTTATTGTGCCAGTTACTTGTTATTGGTTATCGTCGTATACCATGCAATCTTGTAAAGTCACTGACTATTAATTATTACTCACTCTGAATATTCAATACTGGCTGTGGTGGCGGTGCAGTGGCCTTCTGTTTGGCCTCAGGCGCTTGTCGTCTCGGGTCCATGGCCTGTTTCTTCGACTCCTCGTATTGTTGTTCCTAATAATAATACATTTTCAGTTTGACCCTCGTAAAATGTAGTGATAGATAGAAAAATATCTATAGGAGTATTAATACATACATACACGCACATTACGCCTGATTCCCTGTAGAGGGGTAGGCAGAGATCATGGATCCCCATTGGTCACGATCCTGACAGACAACTTTCGCTTGATTGACACTCATACATCTGCTCATACACACTCGGCGGTTATAAGTGCAGTAAGCGCTAAAAGTGCAGTCCCAGTAACTTTTTATAAGGTTTAAGTTTATAAGAACAAAAGACAATATTTCACATTTTAAAACTGGCGCCACTATGCATATTGTCATGGCCACTATACGTTCGCGTGCTTCGAAATGTAAAATATTGTCCTTTGTCAAAAGTGGCTGGGACTGCACCTTTAGCGTTGACTGTACGTCTCATTATACTAGTACTAATCAGTAATTATTATTAGTAGGAACATATATCAGTGAAATAGAAGACAAATAACGACAGCAAGACATAATATAAAGTACCTATAACCGCTGAGTGTGTATAAGAAGATGTATGCGTGTCAATGAAGCAAAAGTGGCCTGTCAGGATCGGGACAAATGGGGATCCGTGATCTCTGCCTACTCTCTACAGGGAATCAGGCGTGATGTGTATGTATGGCGTCTATCTGACTGTCATATGTCTTATTGGTTCTCTAATGTATATATTTCTTATACGTAGCCTAGTACCCTTAGCACAAGCCTGAAACGAACTTACCAAGGGTCTAGTTCAATTGGTATTACAGTCCTTATTATTACTATTACTATTAACCCATTCTCCACTAACCTGCTCGGTACAATTGCTCTGAATCGCTCGGACCTTCCACAATTCTTTTTCGCACCTCTCGAGGCGAGCCGCGCACTCTGCCACCTGAGCTTCTGCGACCTTCAACTCCTGTAAGAAATAGATAGGAATAGATAATAATAATAATATTGTAGGACGTTATTACACCAATTGAACTAGCCCCTTGGTAAGTACATTTAAGACTTGTGTTAAGGGTACTAGTCAACGTATATTTAACAAATATATACTTATTATATATAGATAAAATACATATATAGCATATATAATCAACAACCAGACTGGAAACCAGAAGAAAAGCGTAGTTCTTAACTCTGCCTCCACCGGGAATCGAACCCGGGACCCCACGATTAGCGTTCAGGCGTCTAACCGATCGCGCCACGGAGGTCGTCAAATACAGATACACAGTATACAGTAGATTCACAAAAACATCACAGGTACAAAAGCATTTACATTTACGATTGACAAGAAACTGCGCTGTCACTGTGAAAGGGCCCAGGCTCAGCATATGTTGCAGGCCAAAGCCCACAACGCCAATCCTCCGCCTGAGCCGCAAAGGCACGAGTTAAATAGCAAAGTTTATACATGAGATTTACATATATTATATACACATCAATATAAATATATACACATACTTAGGTAAATTCAATCAAACACATGACTTCAAATAGACAAATACATAAATCTTAATAAATAAAATAAATAAAAATACTTATACTTAGTCTTACAGTCACTATTGTTCCCAAGCCTCATCTAACCAAGGTCACGAAACAAGATAGGCATAGCATAATATTAAATACAAGCGACCCGCTCCGGCTTCGCACGGGAATAAAATATATAGCCTACTCCACTTTTTAATGGATGTTATTATACACATAAACCTTCCTCTTGAATCACTCTATCTATTAAAAAAAACCGCAACAAAATCCGTTGCGTAGTTTCAAAGATTTAAGCATACAAAGGGACATAGGGACAAAGAAAGCGACTTTGTTTTATACTATGTAGTGATTAAGGAAATATTAGGTGTATCATTATAAGATTGTGTACTTATATTTTGTATTTTGTTAGTAGCAAAGTAGTTTTGTTATTTTTATGGATACTGTAGGTTTAAATTAGAATTAATATTATGTTTAGTTTAACTTCTATTATGTAACTGTTTGTATCCTACATAAATAAATAAGAGGTGACAATGGAGTAAAAAAGAGAAGTGGGCCTTATGCAATATTCGTATGGAAACTAGCGTGGTATTACGCGGGGTGAAACGAGGTACGCGGGATGGAGGGGAGATATTACAATCAATCAAAACACGGCATTTTGTGAGATAAAACATAGGTATTTTCTTTCTACTACACATTTTTAGACGCCGCACCAATTAAATCACGCCATTTGGACTCCGCACCGCGTAGCTGAGCGTAATTAGCAAGAGGCTAGTTCAATTGGTGATAGTATCCTACAATATTCTTAAGGAATGAGACTGACTGAGGAGATATTATATCTATCTCTATCTTGTTTGAATCTTTGGATACTCATCATTCTGTTATCATCCATCCGCACATGTACAGTTAACGCTAAAAGTGCAGTCCCAGTAACTTTTTGTAAGGTTTAAGTTTATAAGAACAAAGGACAATATTTTACATTTTAAAACTGGCGCCACTATGCATTGTCATGGCCACTATACGTTCGCGTGCTTCGAAATGAAACATATTGTCTTTTGTTCCTAAAAACTCAAACCTTATAAAAAGTTACTGGGACTGCACTTTTAGCGTTGACTGTAAATACCATCAAAGCATTTATTAATTCGTACTCACATCCAATGCAGTATGAGCGGCAACGTTAACCCTGCCCATCTCGAACGCTTCTTCGCTCGTTATAATATGATCTGTAATATAAAAGTATTTATGTTAGACATCATTCGTCTATGGTGCGTCAACCAAGTCAGCAGCTCAGTGAAAGTTGAAAATCAAATAATAATAATAATTATTATTATTTTCGGCTGAATATTTAGTGAATTGCGATGCCGAACTGGCTAAGTATGTTTGCTTTGGGATTATATTTGGATCCTCAACTGGAACGAACCGAAGAACAAGGAAGAGCAGAATTGGAGCCAATAGCCAATTGACAAACAAAATAAGTTTATTTACAGTTCTAAGCAAGCCCTAATAACACCTATTTCATGCTAAAAAAAACTCTTGCGGCAGTTTGCACGAGTATTGAAAATAAAAGAGTTATACTGAGGTGCCTAATAATAGTGTGAGGTAGATATTGAACGTAGAGTGTGTTCAGGTAATAAGATCAATGGGGCCATGTATAGTATTATGGTAGCCAGTTGGTTTCTCAATCGGCACGTATGGCTAGGGCTGTGCTGGTTCCAACATTGATTAATGGTAGTGAAAGTTGTGCATGGCAAAAGAAGCATGAAAGTAGAATCAATGTCGTCAAAGTGCGGTCACTGAGAAGCATGTTAGGAGTGACATTCAATGATAGAATTAAAAATAGTGTGATAAGGGAAGGTTGCGGTTTGAAAGAAGATGTAGTGACTAAGATTGAAAAGAGCATGCTTCGATGGTTTGAACATGTTATACGGATGAATGATAGCAGATTGACAAAAGGAATATATATGAGTGAAGTGGACGGGCGGTTACGTAGGGGCCGGCCCAATAAGACATATAACAGTCAGGTAGACGCTACATTGAAAAACGGCGACGTTAGAAGTATCTATAACCGCCGAGTGTGTATGAGTTTCAATGAAGCGAAAGTGGTCTGTAAGGATCGGGACAAATGGGGATCCGTGATCTCTGCCTCCTCTATATGTATGAATGCCTGATACTATTGGCCAAGGCTGTAATATTCTTACAAAGAACATGATGACAACCTCCGTGGCGCGATCGGTTAGCCGCCGGAACGCTAATCGTGAGGTCCCAAAGATTTCCGGTGGAGGCAGTTAAGAACTACGATTTTCTTCTGCTTTCCAGTCTGGTCGTTAATTATATATGCTATATATGTATTTATCTATATATAATAAGTATATATTTCTTAAATATACCTTGACTAGTACCTTTAACACAAGTCTTAAATGAACTTACCAAGGGCCTAGTTCAATTAGTGTAATAATGTCCAAATATTATCATTATTATAACAAAAACAAACGCATTCACGACCATCCCTTGCGGGGTAGTCAAAAGTTCAGCTTAAACTTCTACTAACTCTTTCTCTTTTCCTTCTTAAACGCCATGTCCTGTAAGTTATTGTAGCGCTTATTGATAGCCCTGTACGCAGACTTTAGTACTGCGGTCGTTGTTTTCCTGTATGACCACTCCGCGGTTAACGCCCTAAACTCTTCCATTAGTTTCGCTTCCATCTGGAAAAAGGATACATACATATATGCACACAAGCAACGGTAGAATATCAATGTAAGAGACATCTTCCATTAATTTCGCTTCCATCTGGAAAAAGGATACATACATATATGCACACAAGCAACGGTAGAATATCAATGTAAGAGACAACCAGTGTCAGGCAAATGTATTGACTTTCAATGAATGTACTGTACATGTACTTATGTTGAATAAAAACATTTGACTTTGACAATATCAAATAATTTGCCACATTTTTATTTTTTCAGAGGTTTTCATTACATGAAACATAGATGGCACTGTAAATTATAATTTGATTTTTATATTATATTCTTCGCTCCTATTAGTAGCAGGGTGATTTTATAAAGCCTAAAGCTTTCCGTGAAAGTGGTAGCGAAAGTGGATTACCAGAATCGCGATCCGTGAATCTGTGATCTCTGGCTACCCCCCTATAGAGGCATGGGCGAAACAATCCCATTGATTTACATGTCCCCTTTTCACTATCAGGGCCCTTACTCCACTAATTCATTTTAGCCACAATATTTCTTCAGTATCGATACTGTAATGCTTCAGTGGCCGTACTTTGACACTTTTGGCACTCCACTAACAAATTTTGGCCACTGAAGCGCTATCGAAATAGATCTGAAGTACTTTTGCGTCTGAATAATCTACTATAACTATCCTTCTTCCACCCAATCTTCTCCCAACTTCTCTTACCTTCTTGGCCTTCTGCCGTTGCTTCTTCGCCCTCTTCTTGCCTCTGTCGACGTGTCGGGTGGGCCCCTCGATGTACTCTAGCAGAGCATCCACGTCCCGCGGGTCGTTCACGTGAGAACCGCGCCAGCACGAGTTACTGGAAGAAGAGAGGTTTATTAGTATTCTTTATGTATTGGAGACATTCTTCTCAAGGGTGTACGTAGTGTGATGAACAGGGCCCTTACTCCACTAATGCATTGTAGGCACAATATTACTTCAGTATCGATACTTTAATACTTCAGTGGCCGTAATTTGACACTTGGCACTCCACTAACAAATTTTGGCCACTGAAGCGCTATCGAACTACATCTGAAGTACTTTTGCATCTGAAGTACAAAAAAGCTACTCCACTAATAAAACGTCCGTCAATGTCAGTTGAATAGCCTTATATTTGGTACTCCACTATTGACATTTCTATGCTTTGAGTTGCCACTGAAGCACCACTGAAGCGCCACTGACTCGCTATTGAGGCACAACTGTAGACGCAGTAGTAACGCAGTTGTGTGGCTGTCAAAGTTAATTAGTGGAGTAAGGGCCCAGGCGTGATGTGTATGTATGTAACACAATACTAACCCAGAACACCCAGACGAAGTGGAAAACACACTAGTCTCTCTGCTATCATCCACCACCCGTTGTTCGGGGCGGCTGGCGCGCTCCGCTGTCCTTTTCGAGACGTCAGGCACATAGTCTTGTTTCTTTGAATCCCCCTTGCTGAGAGAGCGTTCGTACAGTTGCTGAGTACGAAGAAGCATCTCTTCGTGACGCTGTTTCAGGAGCTGTAATTAGTAATAACATTATAAACACATAATAATAATAATATTTGGACATTATTACACCAATCGAACTAGCTCCTTGGTAAGTTCATTTAAGACTTGTGTTAACGGTACCAGTCAACGTATATTGAAGAAATACATACTTATTACATACATATATAGCATATATAATCAACGACCAGGCTGGAAAGCAGAAGAAAAGCGTAATTGTTATCTCTGCCTCCACCGGGAATCGAACCCGGGACCTCACGATTAGCGATCTAACCGATCGCGCCACGGAGGTCGTCGTAAACATATATCCAATTGAACATATATATAAGGCCGCTCTTCCCGACATGTCGTAGTAGGCGACTAAGAAACTAGGGGTCTATTGAATCTATTGGGCTAGCAACCTGTGAATATTCCATTGTGACATCAGAATCCTATTACATATGCCGGGGATGTCATCATGTCACTAAGGTTCTGTCCACCCGAAAGGGATTAAAGGACGTGAATGTTTATATGTGTATGTATTCATTGGATATTAGTTGGAACAGAATTGAAATAAAATGCGTTTGTCTTTTTGTATCTGTATATATATATATGCTTACCGTCTGCCGCATTTGTTCAGTCATCGCTTGTACATTGCTATCTGTACTTTGCTGGGTGTTGGGTTGATTATTGGTCACTTTTTGTATGTTCTGCAAAAGATTTATTTATAATTTATTTATTAAGACATCCAACAGCAAAATTCAAGAACTTAAAACTAAGAAGCCATTAAAAGTAGCCAATTACAGGACATCCTTACGAGAGTATTACACAAATCGATGAACATTTACAATTACAAATTTGCTAGGCAATGAGTTGAAACAATTTCGTCATCCACTTGTTGATCTAAGCTAAACAAGACAATTCAAAATACACATACAATTCATACACACAATCACATTACATTCGTAAAGCAACTTTCATACACAAATAAACGTATAAATAAAGATAACATTAATAGGATTAACATGTATACTATACTTCGCTCATACATATACATACAAGTCCTTTAATTTCTTTCGGGATGAACAGAACATCGGAATTATAACATCTCCTAGGTCACTTATCAGCATGAATATTGGGCTTGTGAGGTCATAATAGAACATTGGTAACAGGTCGCTAGCCCATCGCCCAATAGAACGCATTTACTTCTAGTCCCTTAGTCGACTCTTACGACATGCCCGGTAAGAACAGAAGTTAGCAATCTTTTTATATCATAGACTAGCACGCGATATATGTACAAAAAAAGGCAAACGCGTTCACGACCATTAACTCTTGGGGGTAGTCAGAGGTTCAGGTTTCCATCTCCGCAATCGTACACGACACTCCGTACCCACGTATTGACCAGATAGTCAGTACTCAATGTGTAAACATACATACATACACATCGCGCCTGATTAACTGTAGAGGGGTAGGCATAGATCACGAATCCCCATCCTTTCCGATCCTAACAAACCACTTTCGCTTCAATAACACTCATATACCTTTAACACACTCGGCGGTTATAGGTACTTCTAACGTCACCCTTTTTCAATATGGCGTCTATCTGACGACATAATTTGTCTTATTGGGCCGGCCCCTACGTAACCGCCCTTCCACTTCACCCACATATATTCCTTTTGACAATATATACTACTAGCGACCCGCTCCGGCTTCGCACGGGAATAAAATACAAAGCCTACTCCACTATTTAATGGATGTTATTATACAAATAAACCTTCCTTTTGAATCACTCTATCTATTAAAAAAAAACCGCATCAAAATCCGTTGCGTAGTTTCAAAGATTTAAGCATACAAAGGGACATAGGGACAGAGAAAGCGACTTTGTTTTATACTATGTAGTGATACTATGTACCTTATTTTTAGTAGCGTCCACGGCTTTGTCAGAGACGCTGAGTTTCGCCATCTTGTCCGCTAGGTGTCGTTGCTCTATCTCTTGCGACACTCTCGCCTCTTGGTTAGTCTGCGATTGGGTCTTTGGTAGGGGCTGTAACGAAAACGATTAATTATCATACTATTAATAGAAAAAGTTTGTTAAAAGTGACTAAGGTAGCTTAGCGTGTATATAGAGGTGTATAGACGATAATGAAGTGTAGTTAGAAATACCTATAACCGCCGAGTGTGTATGAGAAAGTGTACGAGCGTCAATGAAGCGAAAGTGGTCTGTCAGTGGGACAAATAGGGTTACGTGATCTCTACCTACCCCTCTACAGGGAATCAGGCGTGATGTGTATGTATGTATGTTAAATGACCAGCATCACGCTAAATTGAAATCAGTGATTGAAATTCCATTCATAAACATTATGCCCGTTTCCCTAAATTGGTGTAGTCAAATATCACGGATCTCTATTAAATTTACATAAACATACGCTTCACGACTTGTGTATACACACTCTCTTTTTAATTGTGGCGGGAAAGTCAGAGGCTTGAATGCCCATCTTCGAAATTTCGAAGGCATGTTAGGTATGGGTCATTCGAAGCGCGCATATCACTAGATAGACAGCACCCAACGTGATAGGTAGTGAAACGGATCCCCATTAAATTTATCTATAACCTCTTATTCTTTTTTCACTGCATTAAGTGCCTACTCCTTATATTTATTGTTGTTGTGTTAAGTTTGTATATAATATTGTGATGATTAATAACTAACGGGACTTATCGTGTATGTTTTTATATAATTAAGTTACCTATATTAACCCGACGTTTCGGCTACGTTGCAGCAGCCATGGTCACGGGCTGACTCAACGTAATCGAAACGTCGGGTTAATATAGGTAACTTTATTTTATAAAAACATACGCGATAAGTCCCGTTAGTTATTAATCATGAGTGTAAATCGCGAATCTCTTAAAACTATAATAGTGTGATGTCAAAATGTACCTATATAAGCAGTGAATAAATGTGTTTTCTTTCTTAGTTCTCTTTTACACAACTCACCGGTGGTTTTCCATTGGCAGTCTTGTTATTAACCACGGCAGGGGAAGGCGTGAGACATTGCCGCTTTGCTTGCGGACTGGCTGTTTTAGTCGGTACTTGCTCTTCGTTCTGTAAGTGGTAATAATAATATATTAATTTTACTTAGACACATATAGTTCTTCATATATGTTAATTATGTTTAAAACATGGCATGATTTATTGGCTATTTATTTTATTGATTATCCCTTGCTAGTCTAGAATGTATAGGAAATAAATTGAATTATAAATCAATATAATATAATAATAAATAAGAATAAGACAACATTTTTCATTTCGAAGCACGCGAACGTATAGTGGCCATGACAATGCAGTGGCGCCAGTTTTAAAATGCAAAATATTATCTTTGGTTCTTATTAACTTAAACCTTATAAAGAGTTACTGGGACTGCACTTTTAGCGTTGACTGTACATTGAACTTACATTAGCATTATTCTGACAGCGCTGCTTTTTCTTGTTGAGTATCAATCGCAGTCGCTCTCGAGTCTCGTTGAAGTTGCGAGGTACAGGCGTCGAATTTGGCGGCTAGATAGGTCAATAGAAGATTAGTTACATAACAAAAAAAAACATAATAAGACATATAACAGTCAGATAGACGCTATATTGAAAAAAGGTGACGTTAGGAGTACCTATAACTGCCGAGAGTGAATCAGAGGATGTATGAATGTCAATGAAGCGAAAGTGGTTTGTCAGGATCGGGACAAATGGGGACCCGTGCTCTCTGCCTACCCCTCTACAGGGAATCAGGCGTGATGTGTATGTACGTATGTAGTTACATAACATAGAACAAAAATAAAACAATAAACGTTCACGACCATTAACCCTTGCGTGGTAGTCAGAGGTTCAAGTTTCCATCTCCGCCATTGCGAAGTAGTAATTCTATGGCCACCTCCAACCCACTTGTTGACCAGATAGTCAGTACTCAATGTGACAATGTGAGCGATGTCGCCTTTTACAAGCACTAAATATTACCTGTTCGGGAACTGTAGGTTTCGTAATGTTATGTATTTTACGAAAATGTACCTAAATATTCATTAAACTTCATTTCCATTGGTACATGCTCAAGATACATAACCTATACATTCACGTCCTTCAGGTTGGACAAAACTTCAGAGATTTAGTATCTCCTAGGTCACTATTTAGCCTGAATATTGGTGTTGTGTTGTTATATGTGACATTAATAATAATAATATTTGGACATTATTACACCAATTGAATTAGCCCCTTGGTAAGTACATTTAAGACTTGTGTTAAGGGTACTAGTCAACGTATATTTAAGAAATGTATACATATAATATATAGATAAATACATATATAGTATATATAATCAACGACCAGACTGGAAAGCAGTAGAAAAGCGTAGTTCTTTACTCTGCCTCCACCGGGAATCGAACCCGGGACCTCACGAATTAGCGTTCAGGTGTCTAACCGATCGCGCCACGGAGGTCGTCATTGGTGACAGGCTGGCAGACCGTCACCCAACATAGTGTCCTTCAATATTATTATCTAGATAAACTTACAGCATGTCCAAACACAGTACAATAACAGCAAGTACAGGGTTGGTCTCCACTCACGCCTTCGAACACACACGCGTTGCTCGCCGTGCCGTGACCTGGTAACAGAAAGAAACATATAAAGTCAAAGTCAAATGTTTTTATTCAATATAAGTACAAGTACAGTACATTCATTGAAAGTCAAAACATTTGCCTGACACTGGTTGTCTCTTGGCATTGAAATTCTACCGTTGGTTCGGAAGCCCTGGCTCGGAGAAGAACCAACAAGAAACTCCGGCTTTCAGGATTTTAATAAAGACATACATATACATCGGGGCGATAGACTAGCAACCTGTCACCAATTTTCACAACCTAAAGTGACCTAGGAGATGTATATCGCCGAGGTTTATCAACTCCAGAAGGAATAAAGGACGTAAATGTAGAAACGTTACATTGGTGCGTGCTAGTCTGGGACGGAAAAAATATGCTAACTAGCTGCCGTTCTTCCCGGTATGTTATTATTAGTACTCATATTAATGGGTATAAGTGAAGCAAGAGATTTGTCAACCGTTCCAGGTGGCGATCAAGTCTCTCTGCCTATCCCGTTGCGAACGTAGAGATATACATATGGAGTGTATGAGAAGATGTATGAATGTCAATGAAGCGACAGTGGTCTGTCAGTGGGACAAATGGGGATCCGTGATCTCTGCCTTCCCCTCTACAGGGAATCAGGCGTGATGTGTATGTATGTATATTTCTACGTCCCTACGTATTATGACTATGCATGTATGTACATTGTACATTACTGACGGTTTTATACTACATATAAATACAACTAACCTTTACAAGTATGCTGTTGATGTGTCGTATCACAGGCTTTCGGGACCGGCTTACTCTGCACTTTGGGCTGGACTTTCGGCTTCTCTTCCTTCTGTTCTTGGGGTTTCCCCTTCGATTCCTGTTCGTAGCACTGCTTAACTATCTCGCCTAGACATAGGTCCTTATTCTCTGTGTCGCACGATTGACAGTTACAGTCGTTGGTCCATTGGCAGTCTGTACTAGATTCGGTTTTGTTATAAATCATATTTTTAAAGGCAACAGCGTTGAGAGTTTGTTTCGCATTCCTTAGCGCTTGGGCTGAATATTTGGCTAACTTCTCTGGATTTTCTTCTAACTCCATTTTAACTTCTTCTCTTATCTCCTTCTCTATCGGTTGGCAGACTTTGATTAGGTTCTCTAGTGTTCTCGCTTCTTCTTCTGTGCACATATCTAACACGTGTTGCTTATACGGATCGGGCACTGGTAGGTTGTGTTTTATATAAGATTTGATCAAATAAAACGAGTCTAACAATTGCTTATCACCTCTAGCACTTATCTTCTCTTCGCATTTCTGTAGAAGTTCATTCTTACTCTTGTTTTCTTCTGCTTCTTTCTCTTTACTCTGGTTCGCTTTGTTTATGAGTATACTCAGGCCTTTGCCGACTAAAACTTCCGCTTCGTGAGTTTCGCTCGTACTTTGACTTGGTTTCGGAGTTGTATGTTTGGAAAACGCCTCTTTGAGTATGTCTTCTAACTGTTCTAAACAGTATAGCATAACTAGCCAATCGTCTGTTGAAAATTCTTCTCGGGGCAGCATTCCCATGAAAGTTTTATTCATTTCGTGTAACTTTTCGAGAAAATACTGTTGTTTCTTTTCCGGCGTCATCATTAAAGTGTCCGTGTTATCAGGTGGTAATTTCGGTTCTAAGTTAGTGATTTCCATTATAACATTAGCCGCTATCCCCGGCTCTAAGAGAATCCATTTCGCCAAATCCGGACACTCGGCGCAATATTGAATCACTTCTAAATATTTAAACTGTATCTTTTTACCTTTCAAATCTTGCATGTTAGTTATATTCTTCAATAAATTCAAATCCGACTTAATAGTTGCTACTGTAGTATCCTTATTTTTCGCTAGAGCACTATCAATCTTCTGCATCAACTCTTTCATTGATTTCTGATGGGCTAACTCGTGTATATGAACGTAGAATTTATCCAACATACCGTCGACGCCATTTTCTAGAAATTCACAAGAGGGTAGTTTCGCGAAAAACTGTTTCCAAGTCGACAGTCTGTTGACAGCTAGAACTTTCAAATCCGCCATGCAGTACACGTTTTTGACTATATTATCGAACAAATTACTTATAGTCGCTTTCGTTAAGGCCTCAGATTGGGTCGCGTTGGAAGGTACTGTGAAATCATTGCTTTCCTCAAGACATTTCGCTATTTCTGAGTTTTTCGAACTTTTCAGGTTTTCAAACACTTTATTGATGACCACTTGTGCTGACATTGAGAACAAAAGATCTGTTAAATCCTCTTTATTAGTTGACTTATTCTTCATTAGTGCTTGTATATCTTTATCCGCTTTCAACAACTCACTAATATCTTTGCTGTCAAACTCTAGCGTCATTCCTAGTACATCTTCAAAATTTTTATGTTTCCTCGTATTTTTCCTTTTAATAGAATTCTTCGTCACCTTGACGTTATCTCTCGATTTATTTATCTTTAACTCGCGGATCTGTTTTAGCGTTTCCGGCGTAAGTTGAGATTCATTATTCACATCCGGTAGAGTATTCAAAATGGACGCAAACTCCGGTAGTTCGAATTGCACGTTCGCATACTCTGTCAATTTAGTCGCTATCTCTGGCATATTAGCCAACATCTGTGCCATATTTTCCACAAGCTCAGCTAACTTAAAATTGGCAGTATCATTAACATCCTTCTCATTCTTCAAATTCATCACAGTCTCACACATTTCCTCAAACAATTGACTGCTATCCTTCTTCTTATCTTGCTTAATACTATTATAAGAATTAATTATATTCTGACACTCTTCCATTGCCTTCTTGATCTCCAGCCCAAACGTCACGTACTTATAAACATCTCCATCCGAGTCTTCCTTCTCACTTCCTTCACTCTTCCTTTCTTCCTTCTTCTCTAGACTATTCCCCAGCAACTTTACCGGCAGGAGTCTTTGAGTGGGACCAAACCTCGGCGGTTCGGGCGCTATAGGGGACATTTCCTGTAACGGCGGACTTATAGAATCCGGGTATTTATTCACATCGATAGCGCAGTTAGCTAGCTTATCAATGCACTCCTTTAATTCATCATCTCTATCTTCTAATAGGGGAAAGGCTTGAGGTGCATCTACTTCTTTCTCGTCTAAATTTACCGGAGCTTTTTGGCGTAGGAATTGGAGTATCTTCTGAGATTTACTTAAAGTTGGCTCGCTGGGTTTGAGTTTGCGTTTCACCGCGTTCTTTGTGCTTGTATGGGGCTTCGAGTCGTCGGTCGATATACCTGATTCCCTGTGAAGATACAGTGTATATTAATAATAAGATTATATTAATAAATAAATAAATAATAATATTTAGACATTATTACACCAATTGAACTAGCCCCTTGGTAAGTACATTTAAGTTAACACATAACCAGTAACTTGCCTTACATTACTAGAATCAGTTTTTAACGTACTCATTAGTTTTTAATAATAAATTAAATAAAAAGCCGTCTAAACTACATTTATGACACTTTTTTAGAAAAGATATTAGACATTTTGTCATAATTAGGTTAACAATTTGTTTACAAATTTTTTTAACACTAAATTATGACAAAATGTCTAATATTTTTTGCATAGATTTTTCTATATTTTGACTTATGATTGTCTTGTACGATAAATAGGTAGGAAAAACACTGTAACTTTTCGAGTTGTTGCTTGCACAAAGCGAAATGTAACACTGTTTGATGAAGGGCGGGGGACAATCTTCTATAATATTATACCATCACAACGCCATTTGGAGGGTTTTTTGTGGAACTAGAAATGTGGTGTTTTTGTAGAATAAAATACATGAAATTTTAACAACAGTGGCATACTTTTTTTAAATTTGAAAGATTTTGATTTATGACACTATATTAGCGGATGTGCGATATATAGCTTATATAATCAACGACTAGACTGGAAAGCAGTAGAAAAGCGTAGTTCTTAACTCTGCCTCCACTGGGAATCCTTGGGACCTCACGAGTAGCGTTCAGGTGTCTAACCAATCGCGCCACGGATGTCAAACAAAAAAAAAAAGGACGTGTATGTGAAAATTACGTATTGCTCCAACTAGAGACATACATCCCATACCCTCAATAAGCTCTAACTCACCCGTTGCCAGTCCGCCTGCCCTGTTGGATCTGGTCCTCGAGCCACAGCCTCAGCCGCTGGTAGTACATCTGCTGGTGACGCATGTGCATCACCTTGCGACGGACCTGGGAGAACATCATACATATCGCTCGTTCAGAAATGAACAGACCTAATCCAACAATTTGGGATTGTGACTTTTTGTTGTTATATATTTTTTCTGTTAACTGAGAGATAAATAGATACCCATTCATTTAATAACATAATATTTGCTATTTATTAACAAAAATACTGAAATATTGACCATGAAAGTGAAAGTCGATAATAAGGCAAACTTAATTTGTCATTTTCTCCAAACTCTATTTTATGGATTAAGTCTGTTCATTTCTAAACGAGCGATATAATTCATAAAAAAGGTGACGTTAGGAGTACCTATAACCGCCGAGAGTGTATGAGAGGATGTATGAATGTCAATGAAGCGAAAGTGGTCTACCAGTGGGAGAAATGGGGATCCGTGATCTCTGCATACCCCTCTACAGGGAATCAGGCGTTATGTGTATGTATGTATGTATATAATTCACTCACGTACATATGTACATATACATTCACGTCCTTCAATATACGTAGTGTGGATCACAACATTGTAAATATATTCGCAAAATTCAATTATATGAAATATTTCGTTAAACTTTTGGACATTACCACGGTTCTGTTTCTGTTTAACTTGATCACGATTTGTTTTGTGTCCTTTATGTATTCCTGGGGAAGCGAATATTTTAAAAACGCATACTGGACGAGTGCAGTCGGGTTTTAATACTCGTAAATAATCTTCTTCTTTGTCCAACCCTCTTCCCAGTTTCTGTGGGGTCGGGTCTCCTCGTACACTTGCGCCATAGAGCTCTGTTCTGGCTTGTCTGAGCGCTCAAGTTCTCGCCTTGCATCTCCTTGTGCATGTTTGTCCACCAGGTGGCGGGTATACTTCCTCTACCTCGCGGGCGGTCTGCGATGTCCAAGGCCTTCTTGACTCGTAAATAATACAATCGAATATGTGAAAGCTCTACATACCTCCTTGAACCTGAGCAGGTGGTACTCGGGACACAGGGCCCGACAGGACACCGGCGGTGGCAACGAAGGAGGCGAGCCCGGGGTCGGAGGCTGCGGCGCTTTCCCACCTACTACTTCTGTGCACACCTGTAAATAAATAGTGGTAAGTATAACATGTGGAAGGTTATTTAGTGACTATTAAAACGCCTACATAAAACGTAAGACTGTAAAAGTCGCTAACGTTGAGGGAAAACATCGTGAATAAATCTACGTATCCCTCGGAATATGTAATAGCCAATGCCTGTGTACGGCGATGCAGTTCACTACCTATCACGTTGGGTGCTGTCTAACTAGTGAAATTCAGGCTTTGAGTGGCTCATACTTATATATTAGGTATTTAATACAGATTGGGCAGTACCCTTAAATATAATAAGTTCGAATGGTGTTATAGTGTCCGAAACATTATTGAATTGTTATACATACATACAAATACACAATCACACCTCTACTTTCCCAAAGGGAGTCACAAACACAGATTATTTAATACTAATTTTAATAACCACATTTTATTTGAAAATATTTTATTTGTGACTAATTTATTCGTGTATAAAATTTTTCTTATTTAATTTTTTGTTGTATAATTCATTTATACTATTGTGTCATCATGTATTGTGTAGTTTCAATAACGGATTATTATTATCACTATCAAAAAGTGATAATCACGATCCTTATTTTGAATAAGAAGCATTTCATTCACATCTCATTTCACTTTAGGGGTTATCACCCCACCACTCACCGACTGCAGTTTCAGCTGTCGCTTGTACACCTTCATTTGCTTCCTATGAACGTCTGGCAAACGCCGGTACATGTCCATCAGCTTGCGATCCACAGTCTCTTCTAACCCGGTCTCTATGCGTTTGCTGAAAAACATCACATATTCATTTATTTATTTATGACAAGATCACATAGACACACCTTACAGAGAAATCCCCAATGCGTTTGCTAATGATCATATAAAATGCACTATGCTAATTACCATATAATATATACATACACATCACGCCTGATTCCCTGTAAAGAAGTAGGCCGAGATCAAGGTTCGCATTTGTCCCGATCCTGACAGACCACTTTCGCTTCTTTAACACTCATACACACTCGGCGGTTACTCTCCTAACGTCACCCTTTTTCAATATAGCGTCTATATAAAGTAAGAGTGTAAGTAATTTTTGTATTATATAAAATATTAATGTAAAAATTACTACTACATGATATAAAGACAAACGCGTTCACGAGCATTAACCCTTGCGGGGTAGTCAAACAGGTTTCCATCTTCGCAATTGCGTAGGTAGTCATTCTATGGACACCTCGAATCCCCGTATAATTCGATGCATTTCGTAAATGTGTTTTTATTACGAAAATTTACATAGAAATTCATTAAACTTCATTTCCATTGGTACATGCTCAAAACGGATACCCACTGATACAGAGTCAAGCCCCAAACAACTGAGCCTAACCTAACCTTCACCATTGCGGAGATGGACACCTGAACCTATGACTAACCTGCAAGGGTTAATGGTCGAGAACGCGTTAGTCTTCTGTTTTGTCTTTGTCACACAGAAAATATCTTCAATTACGACATTCATTCATAACTCTGACAGTTATGCTAAAGGTGACCTAGTAGATGCTGTCCAAGTTCTATTCACCCCATTAAGGACAAAAGGTCGCGATTATAGTTAACTTACAGAGTTGGCGATGGAACACGAGCTTCCTCTACGGGCGGAGTCGTTTCGGCCCTGAAAACAGTAAAACACGACTAAATAAAAAGAAATACATACATAGACTCAAAGGTTTTTTTTTTAATTCTTTATTATGCCATTCACCACTAAGGTTATGTCGGCTGAAGTACAAACACTGATGCCACGGCGTTTGAACTTCTTGTTATTCCATCGCCATGGTAACGCCAACGCCGCCAGCCGCTACAACCGAAGAAAAACGAAATCGATGCTCCAATTCCTCACTCTCTTCCTTGTTCTTCGGTTCGTTCCAGTTGAAGATCCAAATCTTATCCCAAAGCGAACATATTTAGCCAGTTCGGCATCACAATTGACTAAATATTCAACCGAAAATAATTATTTGCATTATCAACTTTCACTGAGCTGCTGACTTTGTTGACGAACCATAGACGAATGAGGCTTAACACTAACTAACTAGGTGCCGTTCATCCCAGCCGTCGAAGGCGACTAGGAGTAAATCAAATCAATTAAGAGACGGGCTAGCAACCTTTCACCAATGTTCCATATGACATCACAACCCCATTTTCATTTCGTTTCATTAATCATGAGTATAAATCGCGAATCTCTTAAAACTATAATTGATTATTTATTCAGAATACTGACTTGTCATGTCGATGCGCGTGTTTGAGTAAGCTATCCATGAGCCGTTCGATGGCGGCCACCGAGTGCATCAGATGCCGCACCGTATGGCACAGCTCGCCACTGCCACTCGACTCTAGGGAGAGGGAATCTGCGAATGCAAGGAGGGTTAGAATTAAGATATTATTATATACATCATCGGAAAATAACAAGAACCGTAAGTTTATAAATTTCCTAGAAAGGATTCTGAACAGGACATAAATTGTATTATTTTACGCCTATATTTACGTAAATTTATCAATTTGCCACGTCTCGTGGATATTTGTTCGTAGGATTCTAAACGATGTAATGTAAGACTGTGTGCTAGGGTGCGGAATAGTGTGATTCGTAAACTTTATGGTATGAAAAAAGATATAGTGACAAAAATAGAGAAAGGTATGTTGAGGTGGTTTGATCTGGAGAAAAATGTCTGCGTTTTTTCCAGATATTTATTACTGTTATGGTCCCACACTAACTGGATTTTAATTAAATACTCATAAGATCTGGCATGGCCTGAACTTGGTATGTTGTAGGAGTCGATTTAAAATTTAAAATAATTATATATATTCACAAAATTTCTACATTAATAATTTAAGTGAAGTATGTATGTTGCACGCTGTAATGTTGGTATTATAAAAAACACTCACCAGCATCGTTGCCAGCCGCACTGGACAGCACCACGTCTGATGAGTCGAAAGACGACGTCGACAAACCCAAGGACTCCGTTCCCGAGTTGTCTGTGTCTGTGAACATATTGATAACATTACTAAGGACGACCTCCGTGGCGCGATCGGTTAGCCGCCTGAACGCTAATCGTGAGGCCCCAAAGATTCTCGATGGAGGCAGAGTTAAGAACTACGCTTTTCTTCTGCTTTCCAGTCTGGTCGTTGATTATATGTGCTATATGTATTTATCTATATATAATAAGTATATACATACATACATACATACACATCACGCCTGATTCCCTGTAGAGGGGTAGGCAGAGATCACGGATCCCTATTTGTCCCGATCCTGACAGACCACATTCGCTTCATTGATATTCATACATCCTCTCATACATTTTCGGCGGTTCTAGGTACTCCTAACGTCAATAAGTATATATTTGTTAAATATATGTTGATTAGTACCCTTAACACAAATCTTAAATGTATTTAGCAAGGGGCTAGTTCAACTGGTGTAATAATGTCCAAATATTATTATTATTACTAAAAACTAAGATAACATTACAAAGCGGCTGTAGCCCAGTGGGGAATAACTCTGGCTTCTTAATAGAGGTCCTAGGTTTGAATGCCTTCTCTGGCATGTACCAATAAATGAAATTTAAAAAAATACGCACATAATTTACTCTCTAACGGTGTGGGAAAACATCGTGAGGAAACCTGCATTTCCCTCGTTGGGTGCTGTCTATCTAGTGAAACGCGGGCTGTGAGCGGCTTATACCTCATATGGCTTCGAATTTTCGGATATGCCCGTTTCTCTGTAGAGAGGTAGGCAGTGATCACGGACACCCTCAGTCCTGCCCCTGACAATCTAACTAACCTCTAATCTAACCTGACAACCCACTTTCACTTCACATACTCCTTTTGTCAATCTACTATCATTTATTCACATAGGATGTCCAAACCATCGAAGCTTGCCCTTTTCAATGTAGTTTATGTGCATGTACACAAAAAACACAATAACTTAACCTAAACCCCAACTTTTTTGTTTTCTATAAAGTAATGAATTGTATACGTCGAGGAAACGGATCCACCTAACACAGGCGAACTGAAAAGGAGGGTAAAACGACTATTTATTTACAAACCGTAAATTAATGTAATAAAATTATTAGTCATGATTAATAATTAACGGAACTTATCGTGTATGTTTTTATATAATAAAGTTACCTTTATTAACCAGACGTTTCGGCTCCGTTGCAGTAGCCATGGTCACGGGCAAACTAATAAGTCCCGTTAATTATTAATTATGAGTATAAATCGCGAATCTCTTAAAACTAAAATTATTATTATTAGTATGTACTCACCATCTAACCCGTCCAGATCAAACGTAGCAGACTCCGGTACCTCCGCTTGCACTTCACCATCTGAAAGCTCCTGTTTCAACCGGAACTCTGTATCTGGGGGCCTATGAACAATAATAAAATATGTATAACATAAATTAAGAATATTCAGGCCTTAACTTCCCTAACAGGATAGGTATGCCATCAATTGCCACCCTAAACGTTATAACAAGTCACGCTTGCTTCACTCACAATCCATTAGCTTTTTGATGCATTCTGAACCATCATTCGCTCTAGAAATTCCCTTCTTAATCTTCCTTTTATGTATGTGCCCAAATCACATTAGCCGGGTCCACACTGGACGATTATTTAATGGATGTTATTATACGTATAAACCTTCCTCTTGAATCACTCTATCTATTAAAAAAAACCGCATCAAAATCCGTTGCGTAGTTTCAAAGATTTAAGCATACAAAGGGACATAGGGACAGAGAAAGCATCGCGATCCGATCACGCGAGATAGGAACGCGCTCCAAACGCGCGCTCGGTGGACGTGCCTTGCGCGATCCATACACAAGACTGTATAAACGTTGTCGGTTTTTTGCTAGCTTCAAAGGTTCCTCAGTTACGTGACGTGCGCGGTATGGACGGTTGTGCTTTGATTCTCGCAATCTTGAAATGGATATTACGCAAAATCGTCGTATATCAAATATCATTCTTTGTAAGCTTGTTATTCAATAATGAACACAACATGTTAAATTGATTAACATTCATTCTTGCAAAATTGTGTTCATTTTTATCTGACACTAACTCTGCGTATAGCTGATTTCTAGATTCCAAGCGACTTTTATAAATTGTTTTAGCAAGTAGCTAAATATTCTTACTAACTATTGTGCTTATATCAGTGAGTAAAACCAAACTATTGAGTACATTATTTATATGACAGGATCACTACATAGTATAAAACAAAGTCGCTTTCTCTGTCCCTATGTCCCTTTGTATGCTTAAATTTTTGAAACTACGCAACGGATTTTGATGCGGTTTTTTTTAATAGATAGAGTGATTCAAGAGAAAGGTAATAACATCCATTAAATAGTGGAGTAGGCTATATATTGTATACCCGTGCGAAGCCGGAGCGGGTCACTACTATAAAATAATACAACATATAACTCACTTTTTGCCCGATTCAATGACTTGCTTCAAAACACTCCTAGCCGCTTCTTCTACGGCATTATTTTTCTGAAACAAAACAATCATTACATACACATACATACGCTTCACGATTTGTGTATACACACTGCCTTTTTTATTATGGCGGGGTAGTCGGAGGTTTGAGTGCCCATCTCCGAAATTTCGAAGGCATGTTAGGTATGGGTCATTCGAAGCCCGCGTTTCACTAGATAGACAGCACCCAACAGTGGTAGTGAACCGTATCGACGTATATAGGCACTGGATATTACTAATACCGAGGGATAGGTAGGTTTCCTCACGATGTTTTTCCTCGCTATTAGCGACTGTAAATTATGAACGTAAATATAAAAGATATCGGAAAAAATCATTACTTCACTATCAATAGATTTTCAGTTGTAATAGATAAAATTCAACCAATTATATGAATTGAGTGTTCCCAACCTAGGCTCAAAATCCAGTAATAGATTTTGGAAAAATCCTAGTTAAGTAGAATCGCTTTCATAGTTCGATAGCAGTTCAATGGTGTAAGTTGTTAGTGAAGCTACAATCGTGGAGATGGACGCCCGAACCTGACTATCCCGCAAGGGTCTGGTCGTGAAAGCGTTTATCTTGGTCCTAAATCTCTCACGTCTTTGTCTCAAATGAAAGCTAAATTCCTATCCTTTGTCAAACCCCACGAGTGAGTTTAGTTTACGAGTGAGTTACGAGATACGTTTTAAGAATAGGTTAAAAAAATAACTTTATTTTATTTATAAACGACAATCATTACGGCTAGGCTAATACAATAATAATTAATTAACTTAAAATCTATCATTTATATAATATAAATATGCTTATTCACTAAAATGTATTGACGTCAATTGATATGTAATGCTATTTGCTGAGGAAGGGGTAAATGGATTGTAGTCCAATCTTAACTAGTGCGTATGAACAGTTAAACACTCTTGAGATATCATATAGAGCGAGTGTGTATGTGGAGACTTGAAGCACTCACCTTATCCCTAGCAGCACCAGTCTTGGGTCCGTTCAGCTCGTTCATCACTTGCATCATACCGAAGAAGGATAGTCTGAAACACAAATACATAAACATACATTTAAATTCTATAGTATTTTGGGATTAATAATAAAAATACCTCGAACACCGTCACAATTCGTACAAATTATCCGGTTAAAATTACGGAGATAGACGCTCGACTACGCCACATGTGTTAATGGTTAAGAAAATATTGTTTCGAGGTTAAAATAACATTAATATAATAGCTACATCTAAAAATGATTGCATTGTCAAACTGAACAACTAATTAAGCCCTTCGCCTAATATGAATTTTCTTTTTTAAATATAGATCGATTGTTAAATATAGATAATTGTTGATTTAACATAGTTACTGTAGTTGCTCTAAATTTACACGTCGACCACCTACAGTAGTGTATTTGGAAGCCTACCCACCCTAAGCCACAGGGCTTTGCCCTTTTTTAGGGAGTATGCAAATGTATTGCATTGTGTGCTCATTTTTGAAATTAACGTTTTATTATTATTATTTTATTATTATTCGTAAATAATAATAAATTCTACTCTGTATCCCTGTCTGTGAGACAGTCATGATACCCACCTGAGTAACTCTTTTCGTTGTTGCGCGCACAGCGTCCGGGGCGTCAGACAATCGCAGCGATGCTTGTACCCCGACCACGCGTTCACTGGTAGGAGAAAACATGGTTAAATAGCTGCCGTTCTTACTATATTATAGAATTCTATTACTGTCTATCTAGTGATACGCGGGCTTCGAATGACCCATACCTAACATGCCTTCGAAATTTCGGAGATGGGCATTCAAGCCTCTGACTACCCCACCATAATAAAAAAGGGAGTGTGTATACACAAGTCGTGAAGCGTATGTTATGTTTTATTTTATTATATCCCGTGCTAGCTGGGACATACAAATAATGCTAACAATCTGCAGTTCTTCTTGGCATGTCGTAGGAGGCGACTAAGGAACTAGATGTAAATGGAATCTATTGAGCGATAGGCCAGCAACCAGTCACCAATATTCCATATGACATTCAAACCCAAATTTACATACTACTAAGTGACCATGATTTTTGGCCCATTCAAGGTGGCGATCGATAGTCTCTGCCTATTGCGTAAGGGAAGTAGAAGCGTAATGTACGCTGTTTTTTTGTTCAATTTTTTATGTATGTCCAAAAAGTTCAATGTATACAATAAATTGAATACACTGACTCATACACACATACAATTCCTTTAATCCGTTTCGAGGTGGTCAGACCCTCATAGATACATTATCTACTCCGTCACAAAAATTATTTAGGTTTACCATATATATTTATTTAGATACCCGACTTAGTGTAAGATCTGCCGTACCGGGTCACCGCGTCATAAGGCCCCAGGTTAATTACCTTCGTAGTTATTTTTAAACACTGGCGATTTATACTCATTTTATTAATTATGTGAGACCGGGTCAAATCACGATAAATTTATAAAGATATGTGATTACCTTTATTTTGCCTGACGTTTCGACCCAGTTGCATAGGCTGTGGCAAACCGACAAAGTCTTCCCGGCAAAGTACTTTGTAATAATAAAGGTAATTTTAAATTTGTAATAACAAAATAATGGTAATCACATATCTTTATAAATTTATCGTGATTTGACCCGGTCTCACATAATTAATAAAATAATTACCCTCGTGTTGGGCAGTCCTAGTGCCGATGTCCTTGAGTCTGGCCCGCGTGGAGCAACGCTGGTACGGAGCCAGATACTTGGCTAGACGCTGCGCCGCCTCCTCCAAGCATTGGTCGCGGGACCCGTCCGATAGTACCATTTCCACCTGGAATCAAAATATAATAAGGTTAAGGGATATTCATATATAGATAAACTAGCGACCCGCTCTGGCTTCGCACCTCTGGCTATTTAATGGATGTTACTATACATATAAACCTTCCTCTTGAATCACTCTATCTATTAAAAAAAACGCGTCAAAATCCGTTGCGTAGTTTCTAAGATTTAAGCATACAAAGGGACATAGGGACGGAGAAAGCGACTTTGTTTTATACTATGTAGTGATATATACATACATCATTCGGCGTAGCTCAATTGTTTGACTCTGTATCAGTGGGTACAGGGTTCAAGTCCCGCCGGAGCATGTACCAATGAAGGAAATTAAGTTTAATGAATTACATTTGCAAATGCATCGAATACTACGGTGAGGGAAAACACGGCGAGGAAAACTACCTGTTCCCAGAACAGGTAATAGTGCTTGTAAATGACGATCTTCTCTTGCTTCGCTCACACCCATTAACCTTCTCATACATACTCTTCTATTCTTCACTATGTACACCCGCCTTGAGAAGAATGTTGTATACACACTCCCTTATTTTTGTGGCGGGGTAGTCAGAGGTCTGTGTACCAATCTCCGAAATTATGTCACTTTAGTAGGGATGAAGGTATGTGAGTGTATATTTAAAATATTTTGCGTTATATCCTAGGGGGGATTTAGGTACCAAATAATATACACGATCTCACCTTAAACGTAATGGTAGAGGCAGTCTTGTAATTTTCTAAGAGCTTCAGAAACCTATCCACTGCGTTCCTGGAAAATAAAACAATTGTGAGTAAATCATTATTTATTTCATTCCAACATGTTAATAATTTTTATTCATTTAATGTACATACATACACATTCACGTCCTCTACTCCCTTTAGGGGTGCGAAGAACGGCAGCTAGTTAGCATTCTCTTTACGTCTCAGCTAGTCGGGACTAGCAGATTTCTCCCTTAATTATACTATTGTAATGTATAAGTCAAAGTCAATTGTTTTTATTCAATATAAACTAGAAGTACAATTCATGGCAAGTGAAAATAACTGCCTGACACAAGTTATCTCTTAGCATTGAAATTCTAACGTTGATTCGAAATCCCTGACTCGCAGAAGAACCAACAAGAAACTCCGGCTTTCAGGATTTTCTGCCCAGTGCCAGTCAGATTACCGGTCAGTACCAAATTAAAAGAGAAAAAATCATTTGTGATTATTATTGCACATATATCTTAGATACACTCATTGCCAACCCTGAGTATCGGCAAGGCATTCGACCGCGTAGTAAGCGCCCTGGGGCCCAAGTCTACTAATGCGTTTTAACACAAACACAGTTGAATATCATATCAGTAATAGTGTGAAGTTTGTAGTGCATCGTCAAAGTGTAAAATTTAACCATTAATATCACCAAGTATCATATTTCGTTTTAAAAATAGCGCAATTTGTCAATATAAAATATAATAAGGGATATTCATATATAAAGGGTGAAATTTTCATCACTAACAATACTTCAAAGATAGACTTTTACTCATCCACTACTCACTTCACACTATCAGTGATCTGATATTGAACTGTTATTTTGCAAAAAGCATTAGTGGTCTTGGGCCCCTGTAGTATGTAATAATACTCACTTCTTGGTCAGGTTAGGTTAGGTTAGTTTATACCCGTGTAACGCCGGAGCGAGTCACTATAGTCCATTCGCGTTAAGAAAATAGTGACGTCATGATGTTTAGTGGTAACTGGGCAATGAGACGTTAGCTAATTAGAAAACTAGTCACATTGACCATTGGCGGACAACCGTTGTCACGTCTCATTGGTCAAATCGTGAGGACATGATGACGTCACTATTTTCTTAATGCGACCATACTATAGTATATTTATATTTACGTATATTTAGTTTTTGACGACCTCCGTGGCGCGATTGGTTAGACACCTGAACGCTATTCGTGGGGTCCCGGGTTCGATTCCCGGTGGAGGCAGAGTTAAGAACTACGCTTTTCTACTGCTTTCCAGTCTGGTTGTTGATTATATATGCTATATATGTATTTATCTTCATATAATAAGTATATACATATTTCTTAAATATACGTTATAATATACACTAAACACAAGTCTTAAATGTACTTACCAAGGGGCTAGTTCAATTGGTGTAATAATGTTAGTATATGTATATAATACTCACTCCTTGGTCATGGGCCGTGGGTAGGGGCGGCACATGCACATGTCGCTGATGAGCTGGTGCGCGATCGGACTGTACGAGGACGCCTCGCACAGCCGGCTGTAGATCGTCTCCACCGCTGCAACACAAATTACATACATGTAGAAATATTATAATATATAGCTAGGGATGTAAGAATACATTCATACACATAACATGTACATACATAGCCTGTTTCCCTGTACAGGGATAGGTAGAGATCACGGATCCCTATCTATCCCAATCCTGACACACCACTTTCTCTTCATTGACACTCATACATTTTATACACACTCAGCGGTTACAGGTACCCCTAACGTCACTCTTTTTCAATACAGCGTTTATCTGACTATTCTATGTCTTATTGTTCCACCTAGACTCACATATGTATATTCCTTTTGTCAATCTGCTGTCATTCATCCGTAAAAAATTTCCAAACCATCGAAGCATGCTCTTTTCAATCTTAGTCACTACATCTTCTTGCAAACCGCAACCTTCCCTTATCATACTTTTTTTAATTCTATGATTCAATGTCACTCCTAACATGCTTCTCCGTGACCGCATTTTGACGTCATTGATTCTACATTCATGCTAATAATATATAGCTATTATATGTATAACGGCTGTAGTGTAGCCCAGTAGCCCAGTAGCCCCTGTAGCCCAGTGGGTAAGAGCTCTGACTTATTATTAGAGGTCCTAGGTTCGATTGCCGGCTCTGGCATGTACCAATGAATGGAATTTAAATGTTTTTCATTTATGTACATAATTTACAGTCGCTAACGGTGAAGGAAAACTTAGCGAGGAAACCTGCTTATCCCTTAGTAGTAGCCAGTGCCTGTATACGGCGATACGGTTCACTATCTATGACATTGGGTGCTGTCAATCTAGCGAAACGGGGGCTTAGAGCGGCCCATACCTAACACACCTTTAAAATTTCAGAGATAAGCACTCACGCCTCTAACTACACCACTACAATAAAAAAGGGAGTGTGTATACACAAGTCGTGAAGCCAATCTTTGTATCTACTTACCCATCGGCGTGAACTGGAGCTGTGCGCCGAGGTCCCAGCCCTGGGGCTCCAACGCTGCCTGCGGGCGCAGCCCTAGGGCTCGGATCAGTAGCGCCGCGTCCATTACCGTCTCGTCGACTGTAAGAAATATTGGGTTAACAATTAATGTTAATAATAGTGAGTGCTTGTAAATGACGACATGGCTGACCACCTGTCACATTGAGTACTGACTATCTGGTTAACACGTGGGTTCGAGGTGGCTATAGAATTACTACCTTCGCAATTGCGGAAATGGACACCTGAATCTCTGACTCCTCAAGGGTTAATGATCGTGAACGCGTTTGTGTTTTTACAATAATAATCCATCAGAAAGTGACTGCAGCCCAACCACCAATACATGTTTCTGTGTGGACGCAAACAGATCTTACACAAATATACATAATCATCGTAATAGTCTGTGCTTGCTAACGGCGACATGGCTTACCACCTGCCACGTTATTTACTGACTATCTCATCAGTTTAGACCCGACGTGACCCTACAAAAACTACCTTCACTATCTCGGAGATTGACACCTGAACCTTTAACCCCGAAAGGGTTATAAACCACCATATATCAATCTTACGAATTACCATCCCATCATACTCACATCCGGCCAGTCCCACGATGATGCCCCTCAGCAGGTGAGTGAGAGGTTCCTCCCCAGCCGCCAAACACAGGCAGAGGCGGCAGTGGCATGGAAACCTTGCACGGTACAACCAATCCTCGGTCGCCATTTCTACGTTCCTGTGACGGGAGGGTAGATGTTAGGGTTGCAAAGGTTGAAGCACATTTCGTTAAATTCTTACACCATTGGGAATTTTTTTTTAATATCTTTATCTAGTAGCCTTACACCTCAAAGGTTACGCCGGCTTAAATTATACAAAATTAACATTTGACTAATAATAATTGACTTGATTTAACAGAAAACCCTATTTATACATTTAAATCTATTATTTGTTTTCTTTTTACAAAGGACTTCTTAATTGGAATTTAATTGGGAATTTAATAATATAATAATAATAAAAGCGTTAATTTACAGCAACAAAAACATACACAATACAAAACGTTCACAATTAAAACTTACAAACTAGGGGGTATAACTTGTGCATGTTATTGTCGCAGCAAAAGGGTTCCAACTCAGCTGGGTATGCTGGTCTTATGTTGGAACCATTGGAGAGCAATTTAAATGTCAAATGGTCGGCCTGTAGCGCATCATTCCCACTTGTCAAGTTAATTTCAAGTTTAGTTAGTCACAACAGGATAACACACTTTAAAGACAAATCCCTAATGCGTCCCTAATATAAATAATTACTTTAAAAATGTTAAACTGGTCGAATAACATAATAAGGGCTTTGGCGAACTAATTGGGACCCCCTTAAGTTATTGCTCTGTCACATTTAAATGGATTATTATTGAATTTGTGTTAAATAATGTCTGCTGAGTTTTTCATTACTTGCAGGATTTTCCTTTACGAAATGCCAATAAATAAACTAGATTTTAATTATTTTTTTTATTATTTTTCATGTAAAATTGTGTTTTTTTTATTTCAATAAGTGATTTTATGAGCCTTATATTGAATAAAAAGCATTTCATTTAAATCCAATCCACATAAAAACATATCGACGGTAGCTGAGACTGCATAGAGAATGCGGAGTTAAAAACTTAATCTTTAATCAATTTAATATTGTCTTTGTTTTTCGTGTGTTGTGCTTGTAATGTTGTGTTGATAATAGTCAACGTGAAATGAAGATAATTTTCTTTGTTCCTTATTTACATATTCATAGTCGAGTGTAAATGAAGATATATAGAGAAGCCCACTCACATGGTAGTCCCGATCATGGTGTACATGAGGGTGCTGATCTCGCACCACGAGTGGTAGACGCCCAGCAGCCATTCGGGCACCGGCTGGAACACCTCCGCCGGAGACGGGGCGGCGCGACGCTCCGACTCTGTAATGGCGTATGTAATATATATATATATGGTGAGGGAAAACATCGTGAGAAAACCTACCTGCCGTGCGATTCTTGAAAACAATAACTTTTTCAAATTGGTTTTGATAGCGCTGCAGTGCAGGTGCAGTGCAGATTTACTTTCGTATTCTTGAAGTCCTTTTAGAAAACTGCACCATTATTGAATCGCAGCGCTCTCGTTTTATTCCTGCACCAAAACCGATTCAAAACCTTACACTTCTGTGTTACCATAATTTCACTTTTACAAAACTACCAAGTTCGTTTAGTAAATGTTACGTCAACCATGTGTCATATGTGCGATATTTGACGTATATTTTTGCAAAACCAAAACGTTGTGTCAAAAGTTAGGTACTGTAGTATTATATTATCTGAGGTTAGGCTTTAACTTTTGAGTTCGAAAGTTAATAGGTATACACTGTAAATATCTTCCAATATCTGTGCTATAAGTTTTTTACCATGCCTCCAAAGGCTCAAGTTGCTTTATATCGGTTTTTTGGTCTAATAAAACCAGAAACTTTAATTTTTTATCTATGAATCTGTGTAGCTGTGGAGAGAAATATTACACATAATTGTGCAACCTATAGCAATGACAGCATAAATCAAACGAGTTATGATAAAATTATATATTTAATAATACACAAAAATTATTTTTTTCATTACTTACATAGCTAGACTTAGTAAACTAAACAAGATTTAGATAACATATAACAAATGTAGTTCACTAGAAAGAGTAAGGTATATGTTTTATTACTTCAAAGAAAAAGAAATGATTACCTCCAATTAGAAATTTACACTATATAGTAACTATAACTAAATAAAAGAAAATTGTACACTGCCAATGCATTGCAAATAGATTTCCTAAATGATGAAATGAAAAAGATTGGAGTGTGTTTGCTTCAGAGATTTTGACACGTGGATATGGCAGTGATTGTTAAAATAGATCCCTATCTTTACCAGTCCTGACAAACCATATTTGCTTCAATGACTATCATACACCACCTCATACACACTCGGTGGTTAAAGGTATTTCTAACCCTTTCAATTTGGCGTCTATCTGACTGTAATATGTCTTTACTAGCAAAGTATTGAAAAATAAGATAATCCAGTAGGTAGTAACCTACTAAGCCGTTTCTAGCAGTTCGAACCTCATTTGCAGACTCATTTTGACTAATTGTGATGAAAACTCTTAACCAAAAATCTATCAAAACTCTCTGAAAATAAGCTTTTGAAAAATTTACGCAAAACGCATCCAAAACTTGTTATTTGACAGATGTTTTTTTTTGTTTTATTTCAAGAATACCGATTCATGCCGATAATGATTACGTTTTGACTCAATTTTTTTTCAAGAATACCAAATTGAGCGTTAAACCAAAACAAAACTGCAATCGGTAAAGTGACGTGCATTTGACGTTTCAAGAATACCAAAACCAACAATCAATACTGTTTTGGTATTGTTTTACTCTTAACTTTTTTCAAGAATCGCACGGCTGTTCGTCGAACAGGTAATAGAGCTTGTAAATGGCGACATGGCTTACCACCTGTCACATGGAGTAGCGACTGGTCTGCACGTGGGTTCGAGGTGGCCATAGAATTACGACCTTCGCAATTGCGGAGATAGACACCTGAACCCCTGACTACCCCGCAAGGGTTAATGGTCGTGAATGCGTTTTTGTATAATAAAAAAAACGTTTATTCACAGACATATATTACGCATAACACATTGCGCTAATTCTCTGTAGAGGGTTAATAAGAGATCAACGATCTGCGACTCCCTCGACAGGGTGACGGGTTTAAAGCACGTTAGACATATTGAAATGAACACTTAAAATATAGCTAAACGTACAGCCAATATTAGGTAGGCCTGTATTATTTTAGGGGTGATTTCATACTTTTTATGTTCGTTGAAGTACTATAGTCCGTTCGCGTTAAGAAAATAATGACTCAGCGTTATGCCCCGGCATAGCCACGCCAAGCCCATAAGAATGGAAGAAATCAAAAATTCGACACTGACACTGGCTATTATTACCTATCCCAAGGGATAGTAATGTTTATATTACGTTGTAATCTATATACTAATACTGAAACTCACCACAAACATACTGCAATAACAGTGCTTCCTCTTCGGGAGACATGAACGACGTGTCTACTGTCAGACAGAGACCGGGACTGCAAAAAATATAGAGTATTAAGTCATACTATATGGTACATACATACACATCACGCCTGATTCCCTGTAGAGGGGTAGGCAGAGATCACGGATCCCCATTTGTACCGATCCTGACAGACCACTTTCTTTTCATTGACACTCATACACAATTAACGTCGCCCTTTTTCAATATAGCGTCTATCTGACTGTCATATGTCTTAATGTATAATAATTTCTTAACTTTTCATTGTAATCAGTATGTGTATACAGCGACATGATTTACTACCCTGACGTTAGATATTGATTATCAGGTGAAACTGTAAGGTTCGAGTAACCAAAAACCATCACAAAAAAGAGATTACTTGTTCATAGACACTCAACCTCTTCACTACACAGCAAAAGTTGCAACTTTAATGCATATTATGTATTTATTTATAATGGATCTAATTATAATGGTCGTATGAGAGCTGCCAGAGGACTTTTCACTGCACCAAAGTCTTTCTAATTATTATTTAATGTTTATGTTAATGTGTGTTATATAGTAATAAGTAAATAAAGCGTTTTTCTATCATTCTTGATGTATTCCCTAATAATGTGACAGGCTAGATACAAGATGTTTAGGCTAGTAGACAAAGCTCTAGTTTAAACTACTAACATCTGCAATGTAAATCGTTTTTTATATATCAGTCCTTGGAACCCAGTGTGTACAAAATTTTCTCATCCTTCATGGAATGTACATACATACGCTTCACAACTTGTGTATACACACTCCCTTTTTTATTATGGCAGGGTAGTCAGAGGCTTGAGTGCCCATCTCCGAAATTTCTAAGGCATGTTAGGTATGGGTCATTCAAAGCCCGCATATCACTAGATAGACAGCACCCAACGTGATAGGTAGTGAACCGTATCGCCGTATCTAGGCACTGACTATTACTTCTCCTGAGGGATAGGCAGTTTTCCTCACGATGTTTTCCATCACTGTTAGCGACTGTAAATTATGTACGTAAATGAAAAACACATTTAAATTGCATTATTGGTACATGCCAGAGTCGGGATTCGAACCTAGGACCTTTTTTGTATGTATGTATGTATTAGCTACTTACAGTTCCGGCGTCTCCTCAACGCCGTCACAGTCTGGCATCTCTGACCTGACACTCTCCTCTGCCAAGGCAAGAAGCTGAAACATCCAGAAAACATTTATTTATTAATTCATACATTGAATTTAACACCCTTACAGGTAACTATAGTTTTAAGAGATTCGCGATTTATACTCATGATTAATAACTAGCGGGACTTATCGCGTATGTTTTTATATAATAAAGTTTACACTTACAGGTAACCCCAATACATAAATACATACAAATCACGCCTGATTCCCTGTAGAGAAGTAGGCAGAGATCGCGGATTCCCATTTGTCCCACTGACAGACCACTTTCGCTTCATTGACACTCATACATCTTACTTACCCAATACAATATCAAATAATATTGTAGAAGCATATACATACATTCACGTCCGTTAATACCTTATGGGGTGGGAGGAGCCTTGGAGATATATCTCCTAGGTCACTTTTTACATAGATATTAAGGCTTTGTTGTCATATGGAACAATGTGTCAGTTTGCTAGCCTATCGTCAAATAGATTCCCTATAGTCCTAGTCCCTTAGCCGCCTCCTACGACATGAAGAACGGCAGCTAGTTAGTATTATTTTTACGTCCCAGACTAGCGCGGGACATTTATTAAACCAACCTGCAGTTTATCTTCGTGGCGAATGCTTACCACCTATCACATTGAGTACTGACTTGGTCAACACGTGGGTTCGAGGTTACCATAGACCTACCTTCGCAATAGCGGGTTCTTACTCCACTGATCCATTGTAGGCACAATATTACTTCAGTATCGATACAGTAATACTTCAGTGGCCGTAATTTGATACTTTGCACATAGTGGAATGCCAAAAGTGTCAAATTACGGCCACTGAAGATTTATGTATCGATACTGAAGCGCTTCAGTGGTCTTAATTTGTTAGTGGAGTGCCAAAAGTGTCAAATGACGGCCACTGAAGTATTACAGTATCGATACTGAAGTAATATTGTGCCTACAATGAATTAGTGGAGAAAGGACCCTGAAACTCTGACCCCAAGGGTGAATGGTAGTGAACGCGTATAGCTTTTCAACGGTAGAATATCAATGTAAGAGACAACCAGTGTCAGGCAAATGTTTTGACTTTCAATGAATGTACTGTACATGTACTTATGTTGAATAAAAACATTTGACTTTGATTTTAAGAGATTCGCGATTTACACTCATGATTAATAACTAACGGGACTTATCGCGTATGTTTTTATACAATAAAATTACCTTTATTCAACCCGACGTTTCGGCTACGTTGCAGCAGCCATGGTCACGGGCAGACTGACGACGCATAGTTCTTGTGACAGGCTGCTGCTACAACGTAGCCGAAACGTCGGGTTAAATAAAGGTAACTTTATTATATAAAAACATACGCGATAAGTCCCGTTAGTTATTAATCACAAGGGTGAATGGTAGTGAACGCGTATTGCTTTACCCACCTGCAGTATATCCTCGTGTCGAATGAGGAAGTGCTCAGAGGACGGTGGCCCAGTGACGTCAGCGTTGAGCAGTGGCAGCAGGAACTGACCCATCACTGGAGCCTCAGCGTCCTGTTGGGGAGGAATATGTTAACTAGCTGCCTTTCTTCCCATTTCATACCTACTGTATTTTATTCATACCTACCCATTTTATACTTCCCATACCATACATACTGATGATACAGTTGTACATGATACGTAGTTTAATTCCTTTCGTGGTGGACAAAATCTTAAGAGATACTCTACTATAGTCTATTCGCGTTAAGAAAATAGTGACGTCACGCTAGTCAGAGGGTAAACTGGCCAATGCGACGTGAGGAAATGAGAAAAGAAGGCACATTGACCAATCGCAGACAACCGTTGTCACGTCTTATTGGTCGAATCGTGGGGACATGATGACGTCACTATTTTCTTAATGCGAATATACTATAGCTGCCTTTCTTCCAATTTCATAATACATACTGATGATACATGTAGTTTAAGACCTTTCGGGGTGGACAAAATCTTAGAGATACTCTATTCTCATTTACTCACGTCTCATTGGCCAGATTAACCTCTAAATGTCATGACGTCACTATTTACTTAACGCGAATAGTGTATAGGTGCCTTTCTTCCCGTTTCATAATACATACTGATGATACATGTACTTTAATCACTTTTGGGGTGGACAAAATCTTAGAGATATATGTCCTCTACAAGATCACTTTTAATATAAAATTTTACATAAATATGTACAAAATCTTAGAGATACTCTGCAAGGTCACTTTTAGCATAAAATTTTATATATATACATACATAAACATTCACGTCCTCTAATTCCTTTCGGGGTGGTCAGAACCTTGGAAATAAAAATATTTCCAAGATCACTTTTTATCACGGATACCCATTTGTCCCACTAACAGACCACTTTCGCTTCATTGACACTCATACATCTTCTCATACACTCTCGGCGGTTATAGGTATGTCTAACGTCAACTTTTTTCAATAAAGCGTCTATCTGTCTGTTATATTGCTATATAACGTATTATATTTGATTTATTTTAATAATTAGTGTATAATGAAATTTTTTTTTATAAAATAGTTTTTTTTTACCTTCAATAAGTCATTTTATGATCCTTATATTGAATAAAAAGATTTTCATTTTCATTTCATTTCATATGTATATCTCACTCCGTCAATATCAGAAATATGCGTCAGACATAATCAGTACTCGTTTGTTGAAAAAACAGACTATAGCTCTCAGGCGTGATGTGTATGTATGTACTTATATCATATTAAACTTCGTTCGTGCCAAAACGCATTACTGGACTAAGGCCCCAGCTGTTATGTGTATGCATGTATGTATTATTAAGAGGTACTAGCAACTACTGACTTGTGGTTTGTCCACATTCTGGACACTGTCCAAGTTGACGGATGGCATCTCCGTCTCTTTGGCCGAAGAGTTGCCTGATGATGCTGCAAAGAAAAACATAGCACACTTTAATACATACATATATTCACGCGTTTACGTCCTCAAGAGGATAGGCAGAGACTATCTATCACCACCTGGAATTATCCTCACAATTCTCCCTTGCTTTACTAACGCCCATAGATATATTCATGCCTCTACTTTCTTAATGGAACAGGGTCTATCATTCACCAAATCTGTAGTTCATATTTTTATCAGAATATGATGTGGCTATTAAACGTTACCTCACTCACATCTATAAACTTCATTCACAAATTATTAACCTTACTTTCCATGCTATTCATTCACACTATAAATACTTCCCCACCTTAAGAAGACACTTGTTTCCCTCACACCCATTAACCTTCTCATACATGCTCTGCTGTTCTTCACGCTACACCCGCCTTGAGAAGAATGTCTCCAATTTGATCTGTATAAGTTATATGCGGCCTACCCTATCCAGCTTTGTATCTTTTCGTAAACCTTCTTTCATCCATCCGCTCCATATGTCCAAACCACCTTAACATACCTTCCTCTGATTTTATCACTACACCTTTTTTCACCACATAAATCTTACTTAAACAATCATTAGCATAAAATTTTGAAAACCAGTTATTAATTTATTTAATCTTTATTGCACACACACTACATTTACACTTAAACAAATTACACATAGACAAGCAAATTTATTTATTTATTTCCATAAATGTACAATAATGTCCTAACAGGAAAACCTTTTGACATTATTGGAGTAACAATAAAAAAATTAACATAACGTAACACATAATTACATAAGAAAACAAACAGAGAGATTAACTCATTTCGTAGCATATGTAGCGCATGGCAACCCTCTTAAAGTCAGGCTTACTGCAGATGAAAAGGTCCACCATGCCGGCTAGGCCGTTAAGCAGCCGGACGCCACGCACCAGCAACAGTATTATGCACAATAGGCCTACTTGTCCCGTTTAAGTTCAACTGTTCATATCTAAGTTTCTTAACTAAACCATACTATAGTTTTAAGAGATTCGCGATTTATACTCATGATTAATAACTAGCGGGACTTATCGCGTAAGTTTATATATTATAATAAAATGAAAAAAATATTAATAGGCAAAGAAGAGACATGAATCGTCAGTCTGCCCGTGACCTTGGCTACTGCAACGTAGCCGAAACGTCGGGTTAATAAAGGTAACTTTATTATATAAAAACTTACGCGATAAGTCCCATTAGTTATTAATCATTCTATTTACACCCCGAACTAACACAAGATAGTTTCTATAAACAAATACTTTAAATAATATAATAAAATATTCAGGTAATAGTTAGTGCTTGTAAATGTCAACATGGCTTACCTGTCACATTGAGTACTGACTTGGTCAACACGTGGGTTCGAGGTGACCATAGAATTACTACCTTCGCAGTTGCGTAGGACACCTCAACCTCTGACTACCAAGGGTTAATGGTCGTGAATGCGTTTGTTTTGTAAAGCATTTATTTACAGCCACAAAAACATACACAATACAAATATTTTACAAATCAAACTTACAAACTAGGGGGTATAGCTTGTGCATGTTATTGTCGCAGTTAACTATATGTTATAATATCGCACCTTCGGGACCAAACTCGCACTTGTGCAACTTTTTACGAAAATGACTTAAGTATACAGAATTAACCGCGATAATCGACTTTATATACACAGAAAAAGTTTTAAAATCCTTTAAAAAATGGAGCGGTGAGGCGGGGGAGTATGTTATGTCATTACGCGTAATTGTAAAAGAATTTTAGAGTAAATAATCGCTCTCCTGTAAAATTAGGTTTGTTGCATAAGTGCGAGTTTGGTCCCGAAGGTGCGATATATTGTTACGTCCAGCACTCACTAGATTCCAGCATGGAGCCATCTTCCAGCTCCGTCCACTGGTCCTCTGAGTCACCAGCGTCACCCACGTCAGAAGCATCGGATCCTGAGTCATCTTGCTGACCGACTCCCGCCCCTCGACGACCTAGGACGCCGCGGCGGCGACTTTTCTATGGGACAAAGGAGAAAATAGATAAAGATACATACGCATAAGGGATGTGATTTAAACAGCTTAGTGCTTATAAAGTGGTGTAACGTTGGTAATAAGGTGTAATTAAAATACCAGGATCAGGCGAAATTTGATTTCACGATTAAAATTAATTCTTATACATGATGTTCATTTCATACACATTGAGGTAGTCTGATATCACGGATCCCCATTAAATTAACATAAACATACGCTTCACGACTTGTGTATACACACTCCCTTTTTTATTATGGCGGAGTAGTCAGAGGCTTGAATGCCTATCTCCGAAATTTCGAAGGCATGTTAGGTATGGGTCATTCGAAGCCCGCGTATCACTAGATAGACAGCACCCAACGTGATTAGTAAACCGTATCGCCGTACATAGTCACTGACTATTACCTATCCTAAGTTAGCGACTGTAAATTATGTACGTAAATGAAAAACACATATTTAAATTTCATTCATTGGTACATGCCAGAGTCGGGATTCGAACCTAGGACCTTTCTCATACGAAGTCCGAGGTCTTAGCCACTGGGCCACAGACGCTAAGCTAACCTAACCTGACCCACGCCCGCCCCTCTGCGACCTAGGACACCGCGGCGACGACTTTTCTAGAATAAGGAAACTTTAACTTAAACTTTTGAACTATTTTCTTCTTTGTTCTTCTATGGCGCAAAGAAGGAAATAGTAAGAGAAAGATATTGGTTGGGTTAAAGGAAATATGGTAATAGATATCAATACTGGTTGATGGAAAAAAAATTGTTTTTAAATAATATTGACTTATACAAAATATAATGCATACAAGTACCGTCCTTATATTAATTTTGTCCAGTGCCAGTAATAAAGAACAGCAGCTAGTAAGCATTATTTTAGTAAAACAATGCTAAAAGAATACTTACTAGCTTAGCATCATGTCGTAATAGGCGATAAGGGACTAGGGTTCATTGGAATATTGGGCAATGGGCAAAGCAGTCACTGAAGTTCCATTATGACATAATACCAATATTTCTTCTAAAATGTGACCTAGGAGATGTTTCATGTCTCCAAGGTCCTGTTCACCCCGAAATGGATTAAGAGACATGAAATTAATTTGCATAGAATTAAAATTCTCGTTTTATTTTATAATATGGTTCAATTCTCCACTAAGGGGTAAATTCTATCAGCAGCTTAGGTTGCGGCAACACAATAACAATGGGCCAATAAGACATATGACAGCCAGATAGACGCCATATTGAAAAAGGATGACGTTAGAAGTTACTTATAACCACCAGTGTATGAGTATCAATGAAGCAATAATGGTCTGTCAGGATCGTGACTAATGGGGATCTGTGATCTCTACCCACCTCTCTATAGGTAAACAGGGGCCTTACTCCACTAATGCATTGCAGGCACACTATTACTTCAGTATCAATACAGTAATACTACAGTGGCTTTAATTTGACCCTTTGGCACATAGTGGAGTGCCAAAAGTGTCATATTACAGCCACTGAAGTATTACTGTATCTATACTGAAGTAATATTGAGCCTACAATGCATTAGTGGAGTAAGGCTCCAGGCATCACTACATAGTATAAAACAAAGTTGCTTTCTTTATCCCTATGTCCCTTTGTATGCTTAAATATTTGAAACTACGCAACGGATTTTGATGCGGTTTTTTTAATAGGTAGAGTGATTCAAGAGGAAGGTTTATATGTATAATAACATCCATTTAATAGTGGAGTAGGCTATATACTTTACACCCCTGCGAAGCCGGAGCGGGTCGCTAGTGATATATATGTATGTAATAACTCCAACTCACCTCCTTCCCCTTGGCAATAGGCTTGCGCCTAGCCGAGCGGAATGGCCTCTGCGCCTGGGACCTTCCGTTCCTGACACCAGAAGACGATGAGGTGGAAGAGCCGCTCGCCGAGCCCCTGTGGCCCATTTGCTGAAAAAGAAGGTCATATATTATAATATAATTATATTTGGGACACTATTATACCAATTGAACTAGGCCCTTGGTAAGGTTTTAAGATTACATTTAAGACTTGTGTAATATCGTGACTTGTAATAATGTGACTTGTGTATACAACATACATATATTTAAGACATACGTACTTATTAAATATAGGTACATGTGGATAAATGCATACAAAGCATATATAATCAACAACCAGACTGGAAAGCAGACAAAAAGCGTAGTTCTTTACTCTGCCTCCACCGGGAATCAAACCCGGGACCACACAATTAGCGTTCAGGACGTTAACAGATCGCACCATGGAGGTCTTCAAATATAGTTAATGCAAGAGGTAACTATGAGACTTGGGGCAATGAAATCTGTTGGGTGATGGGCTAGCAACCTGACACTATTGTTCCATTATGACATCACAACCCCAATATTCATGCTAAAAAATTATCTACAAGATATTATCATGTCTGGGGTTCTGTCCACCCCAATGGGGTTAAAGGACGTGAATGTATGTATGTAAAAGTTTCACTAATTGACATTTAAAAATTGTATCAAATTATTTTGATCACATGGTGAAATGAAATAAAACATTAAATGTAATTAACTTTTGTTTTTGCAATTATTTGCATGCCACTTGGTTTAACTTATGTACCAAACTAAAAACAAACAAAAACAAACGCGTTCACGACCATTAACCCTTGCGGGGTATTCTGAGGTTCAGGTGTTCATCTCTGCAATTGCAAAGGTAGTAATTCTATGGCCACCTCGAACCCGCATGCTGTCCAGAACCACATATATGGTAATAAATGATTTTTATTTTGATGCTGTAGACAACTAAAGTACTCGTGCTAAATGAATGAATGGAGTGAATTGGACAATGCTATTATAAATCCATTACACTTGTGACCTAGGAGATATAATTTTCTGTATGATTCTGTCCACCACAAAAGGGATTAAAAAAGAACATGTAGCGAGAAGGTTAATAGATGTGGATGAGGCAAGAAATTTGGCAGTATCATTATTGGTATCAAGGCAGGTATACAAAGTGTGAAGAAGAGAAGATCATGTATGAGACGGTTAATGGGTAGGAGTGAAGTAAGAGATTTGTCACTTATTCCAGGTGGTGATTGATAGTCTCTGCCTATCACTTTAGGGACATAGAAGTGAACTGGCTATTACGTATATGTGGTTATTACATATCCCGAGGGATAGCCTGGTTTCCTCACAATGTGTTTTCCCTCACTGTTAGCGCCTGTAAATTATGTACGTAAATGAAAAACACATTCAAGTTTCATTCATTAGTATATGCCAGATCTAGGATTTGAACGTAGGACCTTTCTCATAACATACAGCCGCTATTTCAGTGATTGTACCCACTAGACTACAGCTACAATTGACTTATCTTATTTGAAGGCATTTTAAATCATATCATGTTTGCTTCACTCAGTTCAATGACCTATAGGTAAATATAGATTGAAATATAACAGCTAGAGGATTTTACCTACAATTTGTAAACTACGCTGCCAGGATAATACTTAGTATACAATATCACAATAATAGAATACATATGACAATACAATAAGACTGGGCCCTTACTCCACTAATTAACTTTGACACCCACACAACTGTGTAGCTACTGCGTCTCGGCTGTAAAAGTGGCACTCTGCAATATTCGACCTGCCACAGTTGTACCTCAATAGCGAGTCAGTGGTGCTTCAGTGACAACTCAAGTATAGAAATGTCAATAGTGGATAACCAAATATAAGGCTATTGAACTGACATTGACGGACGTTTGATTAATGCAGTAGTTAGCTTTTTTGTACTTCAGACGCAGAATTTAAAAGTAGTTTGATAGCGCTTCAGTGGCCAAAATTTGTTAGTGGAGTGCCAAAAGTGTCAAATTACGCCCACTGAAGTATTACAGTTACTGAACTGAAAACGAAATAATGGAGGAAGGACCCTGATAAACAGCCAGAGCACCCCGCGAAAGGAGCAGTCCCTGTTACGCGGTTCAGAGTCCAAATGGTGTCTTTTAATTGGTGCGGAGTCTAAAAATGTGAAGTAGAAAAAAGAAACCTATGTTTTGTCTCACAAAATGCTGTGTTTTAATTGGCTGTAATATCCCCCTCCATCTCGCGTACCTTGTTTTACCCTGCGTAATGTCACACTAGTTTCCATACAAATATTGCATGAGGCCTACTCCTCTTATTAATTACTCCATGGACAGGACTATATAAACAGTGTCAACCATCATGCATTAGTGTCTGACAAAACAATCAATATTTAACAAAATACTCCATAACACAACTTCTAAATGATTATTTAGGTAATGTTATGATCAAGTGTACTGGACACAAGCACAAAATAGATATTGATAACATACATACATACACATCAACCTGATTCCCTGTAGAGGGTTAGGCAGAGATCACAGATCCCCATTTGTCCCAATCCTGACAGACCACTTTTGCTTCATTGACACTCATACATCCTCTGCGGTTAAAGGTACTCCTAACCTCACCCTTTTTCAATATATTGATAAAATATAGTGTTATTTATTTTATAAATATATTGTTTACTGTTGAAGTACAAAAAGTTGTTCACAGAGTTGTTAAATATGATTTATTTATCACATGGGAAAGAATTTATAAACAAAACCTTGATAACATGCATCCTGATATATCAAACTCCCTCAGTTTGAAATTCTCAGTAACAAAATGCACACCAACAAATAACCAGGCAAACGCATTCACAATCATAAACCCTTGCGGGGTAATAAGAGGTTCAGGTGTCCATCTCCGCAATTGTGAAGGTAGTAATTCTATAGCCATTTCGAACCCATGTGTTGACCAGACAGTCAGTGCTCAATGTGACAGGTGATAAGCCATGTTGCCATTTTGCCATTTACAAACACCCACTATTACCTGTTCAGGGAACAGGTAGGTTTACTTGTGATGTTTTAGCTCACCATAATATTTGATGCATTATGTAAATGTATTTTTATTACAAAAATGTACATAGAAATTACTCAAGCAGGATTTGAACTCTGTACCCACTGATACAGAGGCAAGCCCCAAACAACTGAGCTACATAAAATTGTACGTAGATACAACATAAGAATTTATAACCTAAACATTTAAAACCTCATTAATTTTAGTCTAACTATCTCAGTCTCTTTTACATAACACAAGGAACCATGTTTATCCGTTCTATGTATGTGAAACAGCAACAAATGCTGCATAGCCCACCTCATTCCATTCACGAACTCATAACAACAACATTCAAGCACAATGCAAACAAAAATGTTAACAATCACACATAACTTATACCTATGTACCTAGGCACCATTTTAGCATAATTATATACCTAAAATCTTTAAGATAGGATATATAACGCCTCAATAGTGCGTAGGCTACGTAACCCCGCAAAAATCCTGACCTTCTACGCGAGTGATGAGAGACAAAACGTATGTAAATAGTTACAGCCGCATTGGTTGCGAATGAAAATAGTAAAAAGCGAAACACGGCAGCCATATTCGATGATAAATATAACCAGAGGACACTTACAGCGATTTCTATGATGTAGGGGAAGTTAGATTGGCTGTCGTTCTCAGCAAGTCCAGCCAGGATTCCTAACTCTGCGGTTAGATCGGCTAATTCTGCGCCGATACGTTCCGCTATCCCTGCATCCCCCAGTTCGTCTTTCAGTATATCCCCGATCTCGTCCGAGACAGCTGCCACGGCTGAAGCCATCTCGTCCGATCCAGCACCCGCATGCTCCTTCAGCTTCACCTGAAGGTCTCCGACACCAGATTTTTTCTCACAACTATCTGATAGTTCAGATGGAAACATAGTTCACTATTAAAATAACGACACAGGTCCAATAAACATATCATCTAATTGAGCCGCAGAACCTCTGTTTTAGTAAACGCACTATATCAGCAGGAAAAACGGTGTAAAAGCATTTTTCCAATGGCACTCGGGCTCTGGTGAAAATTTTGACAATTCAACAATATGGCGGCGGTATTTTATTATTTTATTTATTTACAGCAACGGGATGCGAGTCCATACAGAGCGGTATTTTTAGGCGATAATGTGACCAGGCTACCAGTATTGTATATCATTTTCGCAACTGGCAACTGTAATTAAGCGTGTTGTAGACTAGTTTTAAGATTACGCTCGCTTTCTTATCGTAATCAGTACTCAATTTAATTCGTGGAACTGGAATAATACGTATAAAGAAATCTTGGAGGATAGTACAATAAAACTGTTTTTTATACAAACATACATGTACATTCACGTCATTTAATCCTTTTCGGGGTGGACAGAACCTAGAAGACATGAAAACATCTTTTTAGTCACTTATTATCATGTATATTGAGATTTTGATGTCAAATATTTATCCATATAAATAAATTACAAATGGGTTACACAGATTTTAAAATTATATTGGAAATTAAGAATAAAGTAACAACCGTTATCACAATGTAAGGTAAAAATTACCCATGTTGTGTTTGTAGACATTTATTTAATTTATTAGTTTTTAGCGTCTATCTGATATATTGAAAACAGTCAGATAGATAGACGCTATATTGAGAAAGGGTGACGTTACCTATGTAACCGTTAGGAGTACCTATATAACCGCCGAGTGTATATGAGAAGATGCATGAGAGTCAATGAAGCGAAAGTGGTCTGTCAGGATAGGGACACATAGGGATCCGTGATCTCTGCCTACAGAGAATCAGGCGTGATGTGCATGTATGTATATTAATTTTAGTCAAATAGTGAATACATACTATATAAAAGTGCAGTCCCAGTAACTTTTTATAAGGTTTACGTTTATAAGAACAAAATACAACATTTTACATTTCGAAGCTCGCGAACGTATAGTGGCCATGACAATACATACATGGTGGCGCCAGTTTTAAAATGTCAAATATTGTCTTTTGGTCTTATAAATTTAAACCTTATAAACAGTTACTGAGACTGCACTTTTAGCGCTGACTGTACATACCAACATACACATCACGTCCATCTCCTTACTAAGCGGTAAGCAGAGATTACTGATCCCCATTTCTCCGATTTTAACATTACTTTCGCTTCATTAATGCACCACTATCATAAAACATACATCTTATAAACACTTGATTGTTATGGGTACTTCTAACACGACCCTTTCCCGTGTTAGAGTGGGATGTAAAAAGAATGCTAACTAGCTGCCCTTCTTTCCGGCATGTCGCAAAAGGTAAATAAGGGATTAAGGTCAATAGAATCTACAAGCAATATTCCTAATGACATCATATCCCAATACATACACATCATGCCTGATTCCCTGTAGAGGGATAGGCATAGATCACGGATCCCCATTTGTCCCGATCCTGACAGACCACTTTCGCTTCATTGACACTCATACATCTTCTCATACACATTCGGTGGTAATAGGTACTCCTAACGACACCCTTTTTTACATCCCAATATAACATAAATATTATCTCCGAGCTTCTGTAAATGTGGTTAATATAAGTAATGTAACCAGTATGAATAGTGAATATTCTTTTAAAAGTTGAATGAATGAAGAACCAAAGGACCTGATCTGATTATAGTCCGGCATAAAAACTGTTACAACTAACGCTAATATTGAGCTAAGAGATATTGTGAATATACTAATACATACACATACATATAATTTTGAAATGAAAATGAAATGAAATGAAGTGGAAATGAAGTTTAATGAATTTCTGTGTACATTTTCGTAATAAAAATACATTTACGAAATGCGTCGAATACTACGGTCAGGGAAAACATCGTGAGGAAACCTACCTGTTCCCAAACAGGTAATAGTTAGTGCTTGTAAATGGCGACATGGCTTACCACCTGTCACATTGAGTACTGACTTGGTCAACATGTGGGTTCGCGTTGGCCATAGAATTACTACCTTTGCAATTGCGTAGATGGACAACTGATCCTCTGACTACCTCGCAAGGATTTGTCTTGAACGATTTTGTCTCTTTCGTATAATTTTATTCAACGTCAGGAAATCTCCACGGATACCCGCCAGCTCAGCTCGAAATCAGTAATCCGTCTAGATTAATGTATTCTATCTGGTTGTCGGGGCTCGATTAATCGGCAAGGTCTCGGGAACCCATCATCATAACACTTGCAACTTAAGATGCAACCGTAGCTGGCCCCGATGCCTGACGGGTGTAATGGTGACTCTCTTACATAGCTAACACCTAGAGGCCAAACGTGCCTGGCCTAGCCTCGCAAAGCCCTAGCTTACATCCGCATCTCTCTCTCTAGCCTTTTTCAACCCCTTTTTTGGGTGTAGGCCTCCCTTAGCAAACGCCAACTCTGTCGATCTTGGGCTCTCTGTAGCCACGTGCTTCCAGCTGTTCGTTTGACGTCGTCAACCCAACGCATTTGTGGTCTTCCTTGAGGGCGCTTTTCTTCCCAAGGCCTCCACTCTACAAGAGCCTTAGCCCATGAGCCATCTTTTCGGGCAACATGACCAGCCCATTTCCATTTAAGTCTCTTGACACGAAGGACAACATCTGTTACTTTACTTTTCCTTCTAAGCCATTCGTTGCGCTTTCGGTCCTTTAGAGTAACACCTACCAGTTTTCTCTCAACAGCTCTTTGGGCAACTTCAAATTTGTGCAGAATATCTTTTGTAAATACCCAAGTCTCTGCTCCGTACGTGAGCACTGGTAGTATGCACTGGTCGTGTAAGCGGGCTTTCTGTTCAGCAGAGATGTTCATGTCGAAGGAAAATTTCAATTTTGAGTTTTACATCCGCATAATAATAATGATTAATAACTAACGGGACTTATCGTGGAAGTTTTTACATACTAAAGTTACCTTTATAATTAACCCGACGTTTCGGCTACGTTGCAGTAGCCATGGTCACGGGCAGACTGACGATTCATATTTCTTCGTCTCCACCGCAGCGCCCTGTCAGATTCTTCTCTGACTACCCTCACTGCTACGTTTTTATCAATTACGATCGGCCTACACGCTACAGTCACAGTATCTTGTGTCTTCATAAAATCTGATATATGATGATCTGTATAAAAACTTACGCGATAAGTCCCGTTAGTTATTAATCATGAGTATAAATCGCGAATCCCTTAAAACTATAATTATAATAATATTTAGGACAATATTACACCAATTGAACTAGCCCCTTTGGAAGTCAAAGGTAAGTCAACGTATATTTAACAAAAGTATACTTATTATATATAGATAAATACTTATATGCTAATATATAGTCAACAACCAGACTAGAAACAGAAGTAAAGCGTAGGTCTTAACTCTAACTCCACCGGAAATCGAACCCGGGACCTCACAATTACCGTTTGTTCAACCAATCGCGCCACGGAGGTAGTCTAGGTGATGGGGAGGGGACCAAGGTCGTTATTAATTAGTCTACTAATGCATTTTAGGCACAATATTAGTTAAGTAGTGATACAGTAGTACTTCAGTAGCAGTTATTTGACAGTTTTCGTACTCCACTAACAAATTTACTCCACTAAAGCGCTAACAAACTGCGTCTGAAATACAAAAAGGTTAATTCACTAAGCAATCGTGCCTCCATATCAGTTCAATGGTATTATTTTGGTACACCACAATTGTTTTGACAGTTTTGTCTATGCTCAATCGTAAGCGAGTGTGTTATTGGGTTGCCACTGAAGCACTACTGACCCGCTATTGAGTCACTATCGAGGTACAACTGTGATACATCTAAATTTTAGCAGCCGAATACTACTTTTACAACGATAGCGACGCCGTAGTTAATTAGAAGACTAAGGCCCCAGTCCATCTCCATAGTTCACTTTTCTGGACCCAGCTAATGTTTTATAGAGATTTTCTTCTTCGCAGTGTAAGGGCTAAGACTCCCAGACCCTTGGTCAACCAGAGGAGAACTCTAGCGCAGGATTACGAGATTGTGGTTCATCAGGATGTACAGTCAACGCTAAAAGTGCAGTCCCAGTCACTTTTTATAAGGTTTACGTTTATAGGCACAAAATACAATATTTTACATTTTAAAACTGGCGCCACTATGCATTGTCATGTCCACTATACGTGCGTGCTTCGAAATGAAAAATATTCTCTTTTCTTCTAATAGAGCTTGTGATAGGGTATGGCACAGTGAGTGCTAGTTTTGGCGTGTTTACTGGTAACACTGAATTACGCGACTGTGGCGACGCCTCCAACTGCCAATTTATGTGGGGCGATCTCTACACTCATTTATTAACTTTATTGTATAAAAACTTACGCGATAAGTCCCGTTACTTATTAATCATGAGTATAAATCGCGAATCTCTTAAAACTGTAATTGTTGTACAGATTTCATTGACCCCTAGTCCCTTGGAGACATAAAAACATAATTTTAGTCACTTATTGGATTGAATATTTGGGTTTTGATGTCATATGGAATATTGGTGACAGGTCGCTAGCCTGTCGCCCACTAGATCCCATATACCCCTAGAGTCCTTTAGTCGCTTTCGACATGCCGGGAAGAACGGCAGCTAGTTAGCATTCTTTTCACTTCCCAGTCTAACACGGGACAGTAATAATGATGTATAAAAATAACATAGCCACTATTCAGTGATTAAATACTCGCTCGGACTTAGACCATACATTCTTTTTTCCTTTCAATCACTGAAAATGTGTAAAAGTTTGTAAGGAGTATATAATACTAGCGACCCGCTCCGGCTTCGCACTTCTGGCTATTTAATGTATGTTATTATACGTATAAACCTTCCTCTTGAATCACTCTATCTATTAAAAAAACCGCATCAAAATCTGTTGAATAGTTTCAAAGATTTAAGCATACAAAGGGACATAGGGACAGAGAAAGCGACTTTGTTTTATACTATGTGATAGTGATGTATGTTTTTCGTCACCTAACAAAACTTTTTGGGGGTTTTTGTCGTCGAGTAATAGTAATGGTACGTACTATTGGCTTTTCAGCAGAATATGTAGCTTAACTCAGGTTAGAGCAATCTTATCGTTGAAATTATGAATCAATTATGAATATTGCTAAAAAAAAGTACTTATGAACATTTTTGGAATAAAAATAATAAAAAAAAGTAAAAAAGAAAAATTTAAACAGTTTTTCTAAAACAAAACTAATAATTACTTCATGCTTCGTTTTCAAATACTTTGTCTCAACACATAAGTCATACCTAGTTATATAAATATAACAAACAAACGTTAACATTAAACCATTAGCGGTTGCGAGGTAGTCAGAGGTTCAGGTGTCCATCTCCGCAAATCGCGGAGGTTGTCATTCTAAGGCCACCTCGAACCCACGTGTTGACCAGATAGTCAGTTCTCAAATTGACAGGTGTGGTAAACCCTGTCACAATTTACGAGAACGAAATAAATGTCAATAAACGTAAGAAACAGAAAAAAGAATGCTAACTAGCTGCCGTTCTTCCCGGCATGTCGTAAAAGGTGAATAAGGAACTAGGGGTCAATGGAATCCATTGGGCGATAGGCTAGCAACATGTCACCAATGTTCTATAGAACATCGCAACCCCAATATTCATGCTAAAAAGTGACCTAGGAGATATTATCGTCTATCCAAGGTTCTGTGCACCCCGAAAGGGATTAAAGAACGTGAATGTTTATTTATACACGTAACCACTGTAACACCTTGTAATGTAGACAGAGATTTGAGTTACTTTGTTTGTTTACGAATTTTATCGTTCGTTCAAAGTCCGTGTTTTACTAGATAATCAGTCTTCATTGTGACAGGTTGTAAGTCCATCGTCCAAAAACTTACCGGGAGATTGATAACAATAATAATAACAACATATACACGTGTACACTACTGAAGGGTAGGCAGAGATAATAATAATAATATTTGGACATTATTACACCAATTAAACTAGCCCCTTGGTAAGGTCATTTAACACGTGTTAAGGGTACTAGTCAACGTATATTTAACAAATATATACTTATTATACATAGATAAATACATATATAGCATATATGACGACCACACTAGAAAGCAGTAGAAAAGCGTAGTTCTTAACTCTGCCTCCACCGGGAATCGAACCCGAGACCTCACGATTAGGCTAACCGATCGCGCCACGGAGGTCGTCAAATCAGAGATCACGGATCCCATTTCCCGATCCTGACAAACCACTTTCGCTTCGAAATCTTAACTTGTACACACTCGGCGGTTATAGGTACTTCTAATGTCGCCTTTTTCAGTATGTAGTCTATTTCACAAAAAAAGACAAATACGTTCACGATCAATAACCCTTGCGGGGTAGTCAAAGGTCCAAGTGACCATCACCGTAATTGCGAAGGTAATTCTATGGCCACCTCGAACCCACGTGTTGACAAGTCAGTACTGAATGTGACAGGTGGTAAGCCATTTCGCCATTTAAAAGCTCTGACTATTACCTGTTCGGGAACAGGTAGGTTTCCTCAACATGTTTTCCCTCACAGTAGTATTCGAGGCATTACATAAATGTATTTTTTTATTATGAAAATATACATAGAAATTAAATTAACTAGAGGTCTATTTGAGTGTCAAATAATAATAAAACTCTGTCTGCCCGTGACCATGGCTGCTGCAACGTAGCCGAAACGTCGGGGTAATAAAGGTAATTTTATTATATCAAAACATACGCGATAAGTCCCGTTAGTTATTAATCATGTGTATAAATCGCGAATCTCTCAAAACTATAACCTAAAAAAAGTATCATGACTGTAATTTCTTGTAGGATAGACAGAGTTGCATGGGTCTTAGAATTAAATTTTAAGTGACTGACCAGTTTTGAACCTATTTATTACTAATTATTACGAAAATGTACATAGAACTTCATTGAACTTTATTTCCATTGGTACATGCTCAAGCAGGATTTGAACTCTGTACCCACTGATATAGAGTCAAGACCAAACTGAGATCTAATGTACGAAATGGTTCGAATACTACGGTGAGGGAAAACATCGTGAGAAAACCTACCTGTTCCCGAACAGAGTCACATTAGGTACCTACTGACTATCTGGTCAAAACGTGGGTTCGAGGTGGCCATAGACCTACCATCGCAATTACGGAGATGTTCACCTGAACCTCTGACTACCCCGCAAGGGTTAATGGTCGCGAACGCGTTTGTCTTTTTTCATTAAGTAATCAGTACAAAAATAATTATATGTAAATGAAATTGAAGACATTCTTCTCAACGGTTTACGTAGTGAAGAACAGAAGAGTATGTACGAGAAGGTTAATAGGTGTAAGTGAAGCAAGAGATTTTTTGTCTGTCACCCGTTCCAGGTGGCCTAATAGTCGAGAAGTATAGACGAGAATATATAATATGTATAGTACTCAATGTGACAGGTTGTTAAAATCGTCATTCACAGACGCAGACTATTATATCTATGTACATATAGATACGTGTACATATAAATAAAACCACGCCCATTGGTTTTTTAATCAAAATCGGCTTAACTACAAGATATGTGCCAATCTTAATGTTTTAATGTGTTCAAGATATACGTACCAAAGTAAACAAGAGCTCCGATATAGTACAATAAGTAGGCAACCACAGTTCAAAGTACAATGGTTTTTCTAAGATAATATTTACAATAAATAATACCTACACGTCAGTTCATAATCTAAACTCTGCTCAGATAGACGCGTTTTAAGTGAGCAACGCGACCGAATTGAAAAGGTGCGGATGTGAACGGAACTCATTACAAACGAGTGGCAATTTAAATGGATAGGGTTATAAGTACCTTGCGTGACGTAAGAGTGAAGTGAAATTTTTTTTGACTATATTATTTGTTCGGATTTGCTTATCTACGGGTGAAGTAAGTTTGGTACAATATTTATCATTATTCATATCTCATTTACATGATTTGTCCTTGTAATGTAAGATGCGATTACGGGATTTCGCTACGTTGAAGTGGTTGCGCGGGCTATCGACCTGTCACCAATCATATACGTATTACGTACATATCACTTTTACTCTATATAGGGTACATATGTAACATAGAAGTCTATGATCAACATTAGAGTTTATTTTAAGCGTTCAGTTAGTAAGAGATTGCCAGCCCATCACCCAATGACCCAAAATCACTTTTAATGATTGAAAAGCAATTTATAACTTTCTATTTTACTCTTATACTTAATTTAATATTAATAACATAACACCTCATACCCCAATACTAGGTTTTATAAATACATATACATTCACGTCCTATAATCCCTTTCGTGGTAGATATACCTTAAAGATATAATACCTATCTCTTAGGCCACTTTTTAGCATGAATATTGGGATTGCGATGTCATATGGAACATTAGTGACAGGTTGCTAGCCTATAGCCCAATAGATTCCATGTACCCCTAGTCCCTTAGTCGCTTCCTACATGCTGGGTAGAACGGCAGCTAGTTAGCATTCTTTTTACGTCCCAGACTAGCACAGGACTACAACATTAGTACGCGACATACTTAATAGAAATGTAATAACATATTACATATATTCACGCTTCTACTTCTAAAGGCGATAGGCAGAGACTTGCTCGCCACCTGGAACATATGACGACCTCCGTGGCGCGATCGGTTAGACACCTGAACGCTAATCGTTGGGTGCCGGGTTCGATTCCCGGTGGAGGCAGAGTTGAGAACAACGCTTTTCTACTGCTTTCCAGTCTGGTTGTTGATTATATATGGTATATATGTATTTAACTATGTATAATAAGTATATATTGGTTAAATATACGTTGACTAGTACCCTTAACACTAGTCTTAAATGTACCTACCGAGGGGCTAGTTCAATTGGTGTAATAATGTCTAAATATTATTATATCCAAACAAGAAAGAGTGGTGACCTGTGGTGATCCAAAGGCTGGCACTTACCTCGGCCAACTTAGTTTGGCCATTCAGAGAGGTAATGTTGCCAGTTTGTTGGGGACAGTGCCTTTCTCTGACAGCGAGGAGCTAAAGGAGATATTTTTCCTTTAAAGTTTTATTTTTTATTGTAAACTAGTGACCTGCTCCGTCTTCGCACGGGTATAAAATATATAGCCTACTCCACTATTTAATAGATTTTATTATACATATAAACCTTCCTCTTGAATCACTCTATCTATTCAAAAAACCACATCAAAATCCGTTGCGTAGTGTCAAAGATTTAAGCATACAAAGGGACATAGGGACAGAGAAAGCGACTTTGTTTTATACTATGTAGTGATAATAGTTCTATTCTTGTATGTTGTTCGTAATTAAAGTCTGTATATCCAAACAAGTATATTAACGACTCTACATCCAAACAGGATAGGTAGAGACTATCGATCGCTACTTTAGATGATCCTGACATATCTTTTGCCTGAATCGCATCCATTTATCTTTAAGTTTACTATTAAATAACGATACGGTCAAATTGGAAACATTCGTCTCAAGGCGGATGTACGTAGCGTGATAACACAATATATAATTAAAGTTTATTTTACATATATTCAAGTCAATCCCACATATATTCATATCAGGCTTGATATCGCTGTAGAGCTAACCTGACCATTATCACACTCGGCGGTTATAGGTACTTCTAACGTCACCTTTATTCAATATGGCGTCTATCTGACTGTCAAATGTCTTATTGGGCCGGCCCCTACGTAACTGTCCTTCCACTTCACCTAAATATATTCCTTTTGTCAATCTACTATCATTCATCCGCATAACATGTCCAAACCATCGATCACTTTCGCTTCTTAGACATCCATATGCCTCCTCATACTCACTTGGTAGCTCTAGTTGAAGTTGTATGATAAATTATGAGTTATATAACATACACATCACAACTATTATTCATTGCGAGATAGTCAGAAGTTCGCGTGTCTATGTGTATTGACAATTACATACATAGATATTTATTTTTTCTGTATATCTGTAACAGCTTATAATGGGCAAATTTCTTTTGTTAATATTTTTATTTTGTAAACTAGACTGTAAACTCCCCGAATAAATAAAATAAAATATATTCACACCTCTGCGTCTCTAAGGACTACTCAGACTATGTATAAGAGACTATAGATCGCCTGGAACGGGTGACAAATCTCTTGCTTCACTCACACCCATTAACCTTCTTACATGCTCTTCTGTTCTTCACACTACACCCGCCTTGAGAAGAATGTCTCCAATTTGATCTGTATAGTTAAGTTCTACGCCTACCCCGTCCAACTCTACCTTCCACTTTGGCTCTATATCCTTAATTACAGATTCATTATCATTATTTATAACTTCATGGTTCTCCAAATAAACAGCGTTTATGGTGACAGGTACATAGTGTACCATGTCACTGTGTTCAAATGCTGACTATCGCTTTATACAGATTACCTTACGATATTTTCCTTCACTGTACAAGAAATTCGACGTAGCTCAGTTGTTTGGGGCTTGACTCTGTATCAGTGGGAAAGGGTTAAAATCCCGCTTGAGCATGTACCAATGGAAATGAAGTTTAATGAATTTCTATGTACATCTTCGTAAAAAATACATTTACGAAATGCGTCGAATAGTACGGTAAGGGAAAACATCGTGAGGAAACCTACCTGTTCCCCGTTTAGGTAATAGTCAGTGCTTGTAACTGGCGACAATACTTACCACCTGTCACATTGAGTACTGACGATCGGGTCAACATGTGGTTTGGAGGTTAACGTTCCTAAACCTCTGACTACCCCGCAAGGGTTATTGGTCGTGAACACGTTTCTCTTTTCGTGTTTTGTCTACAAGAAATTTGAATGTACACTAAATATAAACGACCATTAACGCTTGTGGGTAGTTAGAGGTTCAGGTTCACATCTCCGCAATTGCGGAAGCATTCTATGGCCATTTCGTAGCCACGTGTTGGACATATATTTAGAACTCAATGTAATGAGGTAAGCCGTGTCACTGTTTATAAGCACTGATTTAATGACATATTACCTGTTTCGGGAATTAGTTAGGTTTCCTTACTGGCACCGTGAAATCCCTCAATGATTGCGCTACACAGGAACATATAAACATACATATATGTGCTATGTTACTACATAGTATAAAACAAAGTCGCTTTCTCTGTCCCTATGTCCCTTTGTATGCTTAAATCTTTGAAACTACGCAACGGATTTTGATGCGGTTTTTTTTAATAGATAGAGCGATTCAAGAGGAAGGTTTATATGTATAATAACATCCATTAAATAGTGGAGTAGGCTATATATTTTATAGCCGTGCGAAGCCGGAGCGGGTCGCTAGTACATACATATATGTGTTATAGGTAAACATAATATACATACATATACATTCATGACTTTCAATCCCTTTTGGAATGGACAGAAACTAAGAGACATGAAAACATCTCCCTGATTACTTATTAGCATAATATATGTTGTGATGTCATATGGAACATTTGTGACAGGTTGTTAGCCCATCGCCCAATAGATTCCATACACCCCTAGTCCCGAAGTCTCCTACGACATTCCGGAAAGAACGGCAGCTAGTTAGCATTCTTATGTCCCAGCTAGTACGGGACACTATATTAAGGTATACGTAGTGATATAAGTAATGTAATAAAAGTTTAAGGGTATTATATGACGACCTCCGTGCCGCGATCTGTTAGACACCTGAACGCTAATCGTGAGGTCCCAAAGATTCCCGGTGAAGGCAGAGTTGAGAACAACGCTTTTCTACTGCTTTCTAGTCTGGTTGTTGATTATATATGCTATCTATCTATGTATAATATGTGTACATTTCTTAAATATAGGTTGACTAGTACCCTTGACACAAGTATTAAATGTACTTACCAAGGGGCTAATTCAATTGGTGTAATAATGTCAAAATATTATTATTATTATATATTAAGAAAATGTGTGTCTACTTTTACGAACTTAACAGGCTTCAGTGTATGTGTGAAGGTTGTTTTTTTATTAGCAAATATATTAGCACATCTATATTAATAATTTCGTGCAAAAGTACGGTTGACTCGATCCGAACTCACTAGAATAACATATATTAAGAAAATAGAGTTTACAACAAACATACACACATACAGTTTACAACATATATTCACGCCTCTACGTCCCTAATTAGACAGGGAAAGACTGTCGTTCGCCATCTGGAACTGGTGACAAATCTCTTGCTTCACTCACACCCATTAACCTTCTCATACACGCTCTTCTGTTCTTCACGCTACACCCGCCTTGAGAATGAATGAGAATGAAGAATGTCTCTAATTTTTTTGACAACATGTATCCGGAAAATTCGATTTTATAGAGTATTATTAGATTGTAATAATAGATAATGCATTTATATTTTTATGTAATGGCGTTTTCTGTATAAGTCTGAGGAAAAAAAACACGAAATATTTTGCAAAAACCCGGATAATTAGACAATGGTGATCTTAATTACGGTGAGGGAAAACATCGTCAGGAAACCAACCTGTTCCCCGAACAGGTAATAGTTAGTACTAGTAAATGGCGACATGGCTTACCACCTGTCACATTGAATAATGACTATGTTCAACACGTGGGTTCGAGGTGGCCATAGAATTACTACCACCGCGACTGCGGAGATGGACACCTGAACCTCTGACTACCCCGCTAGTACTAGTAAGGTTAATGGTCGTGAACGCGTTTGTCTTTTTTGTTTGAGTTCATTTAATACTACGCAAACCACATGTTAATTATACTTTTGTATAACATTTTTTTTTTAAATTGTTATGTAACGTTTTTTTAAACCAAAAACAATAGATAAGTCACGCTAGTTAGTATATAAGCTTTTCAAAGATGAAAACAATATTTGGCAGCCTTTGTTGGAGCGAACAAAAAATACGATTGAACAATTAAAATTTAAATAATACAATTTAAATTCGTGTAAACATATTGTAATTTTAAACGTCAATAATATGTTTTATTAATAACTAGTGACCCGCTCCGGCTTCGCACGGCTATAAAATATATAGCCTACTCCACTATTTAATGGATGTTATTATACATATAAAACTTCCTCTTGAATCACTCTATCTATTAAAAAAAACCGCATCAAAATCCGCTGAATAGTTTCAAAGATTTAAGCATACAAAGGGACATAGGGACAGAGAAAGCGACTTTGTTTTATACTATGTAGTGTTAAAGGTATGCGGCCCTAATATTGCACAGATATAAGATAGGTATTGTAAGACGTTCCGAGGAGTTTTTGGCCCAGATGTTGTCGATATAGGGGCCGGCCGAATAAGACATATGACCGTCAGATAGACGCTATATTGGAAAAGGGTTATTCCTAGTACCTATAAACGCCGAGTGTGTGAGAAGATGTATGAGTGTCAATGAAGCCAGAGTGGTCTGTCAGGATCGGGACGGATGGTGATCCGTGATCTCTGCCTACCTCTCTACAGGGAATCAGGCGTGATGTGTATGTATGTAATATATACGAGATAGGAGTATTCAAAAAACTTGCTACGACTCATATTTGCAAACAGACTTTTCATACGGTACGTAGGAAATCGTTTAGAGTTTTTACAATGTGAAAAAATGTTACGATGTGGCATAAAATCGTGAGGAAACCGTAGATGGTGCAAATCATTAAACTATTTTAATTATAGCAAATATTTTAATAATTTTATAATTATTATAATAGAATAGATTACTTTTACATACATCAAGTTAACATATTTAAAAAAAATCGGAGACGATAATATCCTAGGTGACTATTTAGCATGAATATTGGCATTGTGATGTCATATGGAACATTGGTGACAGGTTGCTAGCCAATCGCTCACTAGTTAATTTACCTTTACTCACATAGTCACCTCCTACGACATACCGGGAAGAACGGCAGCTAGTTAGCTATTCTTTTTACGTCCCAGACTAGTCTGTTAGCATAGGACTTTGAATATTATTGCGTAATTTGCGAAAATATGATGAAATATTATTTGAAATATGTATTGTAATTTTTCCATAGGTACTTATAGTGGTTAAGAATCGAACCCGGAACCAATTGTTTTGGAGCCTTTATCTCACCATCTGAACCTCACTTGATTCATAATAACATACATATACATGTTTGACGACCTCCGTGGCGCGATCGGTTAGCCGCCGGAATCGTGAGGTCACGGGTTCGATTCCCGGTGTTTCTACTCATTTCCAGTCTGGTCGTTGATTATATATGCTATATATGTATGTATTTATCTATCAATCAATCAATCAATCAGCCTATGACAGTCCACTGCTGGACGTAGGCCTCCCCAAAGTAACGCCACAAAACACGATCACTCGTGGCCCTCAGCCAACCATTACCAGCGACCTTTTTATCTATGTATTATTTTAAATATACGTTGACTAGTACCCTTAACACAAGTCTTAAATGCACTTATCAAGGGGCTAGTTCAATTGGTGTAATAATGTCCAAATATTATATTATTATTACATTCACGCCCTTCCTCCTTTTCATTGTAGACAGATCCTTGCAGATATAATATCTCCTAGGTCACTTTTTAGCATGAATATTAGGGTTGTGATGTCATATCAAACTTTGGTGAACGTTGCCAGTCCATAGCTAATATCACGAACCAAATATAAAGAGGACCCGGTGTAAGGAGCGGTCCCCGTTACGCGGTCCAAATGGCGTGTTTTGATTGGTAGTAATATCTCCCGTCCATCCCGCGTACCTCGTTTCACGCCGCGTAATGCCACGCTAGTTTCCATACAAATATTCCGTAAGGCCCACTCCTCTTATTAATTAATCCATGCCTAATATTGTCTCTTCCTACGACATGCAGGGATGACCGGCAGTTAATTAGCATTGTTTTACGTTTTAATAAATTCTCAAACTAGCACGGGATTATTCATAATTATTTATTGAATTAAAATAATAACAATATTGTAGGACGTTATTACACCAATTAAACTAGCCCCTTGGTAAGTACATTTAAGACTTGTGTTAAGGGTACTAGTCAACGTAAATTTAAGAAATATATACATAACATACATAGATAAATACATATATAGCATATATAATCAACGACCAGACTGGAAAGCAGTAGAAAAGCGTAGTTCTTAACTCTGCCTCCACCGGGAATCTTTGGGATCTCACGATTAGCGTTCAGGCGGCTAACCAATCGCGCCACGGAGGTCGTCATCTATTATCCTAACAATTTTTGAATCTTAGTCACTATCTTCGTTCAAATGTTGAAACATACAATCTATTTTAATTTCATTTCTATTCGTGGGTCTAAAGCCACTAATACATACATATACATTCACGTCTTTTAATCCAGACAGGACAGAAACTTGGTCGCATATTATTATAATACTAGCGACCCGCTCTGGCTTCGCTCTTCTGGCTATTTAATGGATGTTATTTTACATATAAACGTTCCTCTTGAATCACTATATCTATTAAAAAAAACCGCATCAAAATCCGTTGCGTAGTTTCAAAGATTTAAGCATACAAACGGACATAGGGACAGAGAAATCGACTTTGTTTTATACTATGTAGTGATAGTGATATTGGTGATGCGATGTCATAATTGAACATTGGTGATAGATTGCTAGCCCATCATCCAATAGATTCCTTGTATCCCGAGTTCCCTAGTCGCCTCCTACGACATGCCTTTAAGTTTGTGTTTTTGTGGTACAAAAAATGTTTTTTCAATTTGAAATCATTATTTCTATCATTCATATAATTTTTATTCAATATATGCACATACATGCACATAAGGTTTGAAAGAAGATGTAGTGACTAAGACCGAAAAGAGCATGCTTCGATGATTTGGACATGTTATACGGATGAATGATAGCAGATTGACAAAAGGAATATATATATGAGTGAAGTGGAAGGGCGGTTACGTAGGGGCCGGCCTAATAAGACATATAACAGTCAGATAGACGCTATATTGAAAAAAGGTGACATAAGGTTTACCTATAACCGCCGAGAGTGTATAAGAAGATGTATGAATGTCAATGTAGCGAAAGTGGTCTGTCAGGATCGGGACAAATGGAGATCCGTGATCTCTGCCCACCCCACTACAGAGAATCAGGCGTGATCTGTATGTATGTACATGCACACACATTCACGTCCTCTAATCCCTTTCGGGATAGACAGAACCATGCAAACAAGAAAACATCTCCTAGATCACTTTTTAGCACGAATATCATAGTTGTGCTGTCAAACGGGGCAATGGTGACAGGTTGCTATCCCATTGTCCAATACATTCCATTTACCCCTAGTCGCATACGACATGTCGGGAAGAACGGCAGCTAGTTAGCATTCCTTTTACGCCCCAGACAAGGATGTTGTTATGATGTAATAAGTTAAAATATCAAACCGCATGGTTTTATGTATGCTGTTATCAGAATTGTTATTATAAATAGTTGAGATGTGTATGTAGGTATGTGTGTACATACAAAAATACGGTTATAACGTCTCAAAAGATAAGATGAAACAGAAATTTATTATTATCACTCCCGTACTTATCAGGGACGTAAAAAATACTAACTAGCTACCATTCTTCAAAAGACAAACGTGCCCTTGCGGGGTACTCGAAGGTTCAGGTGTCCATCTCCGCTATTGCGAAGGTAGTAATTCTATGGCCACCTAGAACCCACGTGTTGAACAAGTCAGTAACAGGTGGTTAGCCGTGTCGCTATTTACAACCACTGACTATTACATGTTCAGGGAACAGGTACGTTTCCTCACCATGTTATCACCGTAGTATTCGACGCATTTAGCAAATGTATTTTTATTACGAAAATGTACATAGAAATTCATTAAACTTCATTTCCATTGGTACATGCTGAAGCGGGATTGGAACCCTGTACCCTCGATACAGAGTCAAGCCCGAAACAACTGAGCTACGTTCCAAACAACAGATATTAAAGCCATGACAAACCCGATACTAGAAATTTATTTAGGTTGAGGTTAATTGTTGTTTCTGCGAATTTACAAATTACTTCAGTTAAATTATAAAGATAACAATAGTGATATGGCTTGCGGAAGGATGATCGTAGATAGACGAAAGATATGTAGGTGAGGTGGAGGGGCGGTTATATAAGGGCCTAATAAGACATATGACAGTCAGATAGACGCCATATTGAAAAAGGGAGACGTTAGAAGTATATTGTCTTAAAAACCTTGCAAAAGCAATTCTATTTGCATTATAATAATAACCCGCTCCGGCTTCGCACGGGTTAAAATATATAGCCTACTCCACTATTTAATGGATGTAATTATACGTATAAACTTTCCTCTTGAATTACTCTATCTATTAAAAAACCGCACAATCCGTTGCGTAGTTTCAAAGATTTAAGCATACAAAGGGACATAGGGACAAAGAAAGCGACTTTGTTTTATACTATGTAGTGATTCACGAGGAATATTCCAAAACTATATACATAATATATACGACATATGACAATTAGTAAGACGCCATATTGAAAAACGGTGACGTAAGAAGTAGCTATAACGGTCGTGTGTGTATGAGGAGGCGTATGAGTGTCAATGAAGCGAAAGTGGTTTGTCAGTGGTAAGAGAAAGATCCATGAACTTTTATACCCCTGTGTAGGGATGTAAATGCATACCTATTAATCATGTTTGAGACACTATTACTTAAATAGAACTAGCCCCTTTGTAAGTTCATTGAAGACTTGTGTTAAGGGTACTAGTCAACGTATATTTAAGAAATATATTCTCATTATATAACTTATACACATGTGCATTTATTCATATGTTTTGACGATTGTGATATTTTGACAACCTCCGTGGCGCGATTTGTCAACCACTTGAACGCTACTCGTGAGGTCTGTTGTGCGGACGAAATGAAATGCTTTTTTAAAAAAAAAACACTTTTTATTTTTCCTAAGCCGAATACAAGGTATTGTTAGCGAACCGTCTTAACCATTTGATGGTTGGAAGAGAACTCCGATATGAACGCACGATACTAATAAAGAAACGTTGGCTGCAAAGTCAGCACTTAAAACGACGCGGTATGAGGAGGCTTACGCGAGCAAAACTTACTTATTATTTTAATCTATAACAGCCCCCCCTATAAAATTGAGCTTTATCCCTTTAAGAGGGTGAAGCGAAATCAAAACAAAAATAGAAGTTAAAATTCGAAATTAGAAAATCTCAAATAGTTAAAACGGTTTTACAAATATTAGTAATTAGTCTAAAATAAAACATTGAAATTTAACAAAAACTTCAGTATCATAAAAATGCGTAAACAAACATCAACATTAATGATTACTTAAATTTCTAAAATCTACTTTACTGGAAGTCGAATCAGAATCATCTGTTATCTCATGTAATTCAATAGAGACCTTATGCTTTTCCCTGGAAAGCTTTTTATTATAACACTGGTTGTATATCGCAATACAACAATTAGAAGAATCACATCTTTTAAAGTACTTATATAATTTGAAAGCAATATATGTCAAAATAAGTATTACAATAATATATGTTGTATAAGAATAATAAGTTCCGTATCTTATAAAATGCGAATTACTTTGAGCATTATTTATTTCTTTTTCTAAATTGTGTAAATCATATTTTGCGAATTGTAAAGATTCTAAATCGATGTTCGATAACGTTATAGGAGCTAAATATGGAATAGTATGATTAAATTTTCCTTTTCGACAACAATCATCTTCAATTATATCAAAATCAGTTTCAAAGTTACTAGACATTAATAAATTTTTAGTAGAGCTTGGAATTATCTGTGTGGTTTTTGCATAACCAATACAATTTTCATTTAGGGTTAAAATGCCTGTGGCATGTATAGAGTAATCTGAATTAATGTTGTTATCACATTTCACTGTTAATTTAGTAGGAGAAGATTGAACAAAAATCCATCTGTTATTAAGCAGTTTCTGCCAAATATCAATATTTCCAAATAGTAATTTAGTGTTACATTCTTTTGGCATAGACAATATTACATCACAAATAAGTTTACTTTCACAACAAGGGTTGTTAATAGTAGAATAAGAATTTAATTGAGGACAAATAGAATAATTACTATAAATCTTTTGACAATCTTGTAAATTATCTAATAATGCGTATTGGAGTCTATCCTCAGTTAATGCTATATAAGATTTAGAAGGTTGAACCAAAGAAAAGGTATTTGGTTTATTTTGATCATGAGGAATTGGTAAAGGTATATTCTTATACACAGTATATAATTCTGGATAAACTAATGGAATTTGTAAAACAAATACAATTTTCTTATTATAAAAATAGGAGACCAGCTTTGAGATATCCATTAAGTTATGTATATTATCGATATTCAAAACAACAGGGAAATCGAGACGACTATTCAGTAAATTACTATGCTTAGATAATTCTAAATATAAACTAGAAGGACTTATGATAGAAGGGTGTAGAATATTAGACTTAGAAAAGAGAATAGAAGATAGGTTGTACTTACTTATAGTATATATCAACTTAATTAAAATATTTTAGAATTAATGCGGAGAACAATTGGCAGGTTTAATTTGGTCAAAATGATATTTCACGTGTTTACGTCCAATAGCTAAAATAACGTTATGATTATTGTTAAAAACTTTGATAATCTTATAAGGGCCTTTCCAAACAGGCGCAAGGGATTTACCTTGTTTATGATGACATTTCAAGTAAACTAATTCTCCCGATTTATATTCGATCCGACGTGTGGATCTATCATAAATGGCTTTGGAATTTTCCTTACTATTATTAATATTCTGTATTGCCTTATCGCGACAATACTTCATGCGATACTGTAAATACTTTATATATTCTGGATAAGTGTTATCTGAACCAGAATCGTATAATGAAGATGGTATAGATGGTTTATAACCGTATAAGAGTTCATAAGGTGTGAACTGAGTAGTGCTGTGTGGAGTAGTGTTATAAGCTAAAATAGCTGTAAATAAGAATTTATGCCAATCATTTTGATTCTCATTAACATAAGATTTTAGATACTCTTTTAGAGTGGAATGACTACGTTCTAACGCGCCATTTGTTTGTGGATGATACGGAGTGGTAAAAAGATTCTTAATCTTACAAATTTTAGTCACATGTTGAAATAATTCTGATGTAAAACATGTTCCTAAGTCTGTCAAAATTGTCTTTGGGAAACCGAAAAGAGACATGAAATGTATTAAATTGGAAGCAATTTCTTCGCTTGTTGCACATACCATGGGATAAGCGCATGTAAATTTAGTTAGGTCATCTTGCATTGTAAGCATATACTTAAACTGTTGATTACCGGAATTCGGTAAAGGTCCGACTATATCAAGTGCTAGTCGTTCAAAGGGTTTTGTGCTCGTAGTAGTAATAATCATAGGTGATTTATTCTTATGCCTGTAAGGTTTATTGACCTGACAGAGCTTACAGTTTTTAACATAATTTTCTATGTCGGTTGACATAGATTTCCAATAAAAAGATTCTTTAATTCTATTTAACATACGTTTGACACCTGGGTGTCCGGCAATTGGAGAATCATGATTGTCCTTTAATATCTGCGGTACTTCCGCAGGAGTAGGATATCTTAAACTGTTTTTGTATATATGTATCTTAACTTTAGTGTTATGAAATATGTAACGTATCATATTATGAACTTTAGTATAAACAAACTTAGAAAAAGGTTCAATAAAGTCAGTGATAGCGAGATCAGTAAGAGAGGGGTTATTTGTTAAAATAAGATCTCGTAAATTCATTAGTAAATTAAAAATAGTTTTATAATTACTCTCTTCGAAATGATGAGTCTTTGTAAATAAAAAGAAATAAGTTTTATTACCATCTACATAAGGTAGAATAGTAAAAGGTTCACGTTCATTATTAAGTAAAGATTCAGAGTTAGATAAATTGGATAAAATTTGGTTAACATTTGGCATACTCTCGTCAAAATCTAGAGAAGTAGGTATAGCAATGAAATCGAATTTAGTAGTATGAATACTTTGTGAGTGTTCCTCAATTTGTGTATTAAGTGTAGTTAAAGTGTTAGTAAATTGATATTTGAAATATGTTTCATAAGATTCAGAGTAAGGACTCGTGTCCTGATTACGATTCGAACGTGTCGTAACGTGAATAGGATATCTAGATAATGCGTCAGCATTTGAATTCAGTCTGCCTTGTTTGTAAACAATGTCGTACTCGTATTCTTCGAGCTTCAAACGCCATCGAATAAGGCGTGAACTTGGATCTTTAACATTAAAAATATACCTTAAGGGTTGATGATCAGTAACTATGGTGAACTTTCGACCATAAAGATATGGTCTAAAGGATTTAACGCCAAAAATAATAGCTAACATTTCGCGTTCCGTAGTGGAATAATTGCATTCCGCCTTGTTTAAGGTTCGGGATGCGTAAGCGATGGGCTTATCTTTGCCGATATCGCCTTGAGATAAGATAGCGCCTATGGCGAAATTAGAAGCATCCGTAGTTAAAATAAAAGATTGTTCAAAATTAGGATACTGCAATAAAGGTGCAGTAGTTAGTTTTTCCTTTAATAAATTAAATGCTTGTTCCTGTTCAGGATTCCAAACGAAAGTAATGTTTTTCTTTAGTAAACTAGTAAGAGGTTTCGTAATTTGGGAGAAATTTGGAATAAATCTACGATAATAACCAACTAGTCCTAAAAATGACTTTATATCTTTAACATTACGTGGAATCGGAAAATTGGTAATAGTCTTCACCTTATCTGGGTTTGGTTGGACCCCTTGGTCGGTTATGACATGTCCTAAATAAGAAACTTCACGACGTAAAAACTCGCACTTGTCGGGTTGTAACTTGAGGTTAAATTTACGAAAACGATCAAAAATTAAACGTAATTTTTCCATATGACTAGGGAGGTCATATGAATAGACTATACAGTCATCTAAATAAACATAGCAATGTAATCCTTGTAATCCCGTAAGAACCATTGTCATAAGACGTTGGAATGTGTGCGGACTATTTCTAAGTCCGAAAGGCATTCGTGTAAATTCGTAGTGCCCTGTTGAAGCATTAGTATTAACAATTGTAAAAGCGGTTTTCTGAATATCTGAAGGATCGACTAATACTTGGTGAAAACCGGAAGCAAGGTCAAGTGTGGAAAAATATTTAGCTTTGCCTAATTGATCCAAAATATCACTAATCAATGGAATTGGGAAGATTTCGGCCACTGTTACGTCATTGAGTTTGCGATAGTCAATGACTATACGCCATTTCTTTTTCCCAGAGGCATCTGCCTTCTTAGGAACGATCCACACAGGGGCGGACCATGGGGAGATTGAATTTTGAATAATGCCTTGATCTAACATGGAGTTGATTTGTTTATCAACTTCCTCCTTGTGGCATTCCGGAAATCTATATGATTTGACGTGGATGGGAGCCGCGTCTCCCGTGTTAATGTTATGTTTCAATGCATGAGTGTGTGTTAATGGTTCGCCTTCGAGATGAAATATGTCAGCGTAATCTGCGCAGCAATCCAAAAGAGCCTTCTTCTCTTCTGGATTAAGATGCTCGTGACGAACGAGTTTTAAAACTTTCTCTCTACGAGAAAGGTTGGAATAAGTGTAAGTATTATTTATCGGAAATGAAAAATTATCGTAATCAATAGGACTTAAGTATACGGAATAATTATCTACCTTTACTGGTGTTTCAGTGGTATTCAAAATTGAGACGTTCACACGCTTGTTTTGTTTAATAGTGGCGATGCAATTTGACACGTAAACACCATCACAAATCCTGTGATCGAGTATCAGGCCTTCCTTTCGTGGAAATAGCCGTTGTAAATCTTTGTCAGCATTAGTTAAGTTACATTCTATCACGGCTTCTGAGCGTGCGGGAATAATGTATGTAGGTTGCGTGTACTTTATTTTAAAAATATGACCATGTAAACACAGTTCACTTGAATTAAAATCAAGCGTGCAATTGAAAAATCTCATAAAATCTGACCCTATCATGCCATCATAATTAAGGTTAATATCATCGTTTATGACGTGAAATTTAAAAGAATAATTACTATTCTGTATACAAAAATTTAAATTAAACGAGCCAAGAGTCTCGCAAAAGGATTCAGAGTCATTGATACCTTTCAATTTAATGATCTCCTTAGAAAGTTTCGGTAAAGTATCGAAACATGTAATTTTCATGACGCTTACGGAAGCGCCGGTGTCAATTAAAAAGCACAAAGGTGCGGAACAATGTTGCGGTGCATTAATATATAAATGTGGTAAAGAAATACGTAACAAACTTTTCGTTTCAAAAATAGGAACAGAATGAATGACCTTCGGAGCATCTGTACAAACCACAGGCTCCTTAACAGGTTTAGACTTGACGTCATTATAAGTGTTAAACTTAGAAAATTGATTCAATTTAGAATCGAAACTCAACTGCTGGGGTTGAGATGTAATAAACTCAGTGAACTCAGAGGGTTGTCTCAAGTCTTGTGACTGGGACGAACTCAACAACTTTGGTTGAGATGAAAAATTAGAAAAATCAGAGAACTTAGAAAAATCAGAGAAATTAGAAAAATCAGAGAAATTAGAAAAATTAGGATCATCTTTAAGTGTGTCCTTAAGTTCTGTATACGCCCCCGGGCGACACACAACAGGAGCGTCATCTAATTTAAAGTCTGCTCTGTGGCGGACTTGCATACAACGTGTTGTACGGGTGCAGACACGCGAGGCTCAGGTTTCACCTGATAAGGTGCTCGCTGTGCTTGTTGGGGATTAGACTTATTCTTAAATTCCAACTTTCGGCATTCTTGTATCGTATGCCCCGGATTCTTACAATACTTACAAAATTTGGTATTAGCATTAGAATTATTGTTATAAGAATTAGTATTATTGTAAGAATAGTTATTAGGCTTAGAATTATTAGCCCTGTAATTGGACTGAAAATTAATTGGATAAAATTTTGATTTATGCTTAAAGCATTCATTGGATGTATGCCCTTGCCTTTCGCAACGGTTGCACACTTTCGAAGGCCTCGATACCTTCGTGAGGTTGAAGAGCTTTTCCTCTTCAATAGCGTGAGTGATAGCCTCACTCAACGTATTGGGGTTTCTACATCGGACTATATGAGAAAAACTAGGGTTTAACCCTAGGAGGAAGGTGTTGAGTGCCAGATCCTCCATGGCAGCTATTCTGCCAGGCTTCTCGGCCTCCGAACATCCCGAAAATTGAATGTCGGATAGGAGTCTTGTTAGGCAAGCCTCTATCCGCAACGAGAATTGAATGACCTCTTCGGTCGAGAACTGTTTACAGTTCTGAAGTTCTAGAAGTAAGTGGGTGGAGTGCTTTTTCTCCCCGAAATTAGTTTTAAGGAAATTCTTTAGATCTGACCATTTGTCGAATCTCCGTAGGGAGCAAGCTAACTGAGCTTTTCCCTCTAATTGAGAAATTATGTACTTGCATAAGAAGCTCAACTGGCTATCTTCTGCCAGTTCTATGGCGTTCTCACAATTTGTGAGAAACGCGGGAAGAGACGCCCTATCCCCATTATAGGGTTTTATAAATTTAGTAAGGAGGTTGAGAGACAACTTTTTTGTCTCGACTTCCTCTGCGTCTGTGAATTCATCATTCTTTATGTCCTTTTTAGGAGCCATTTTAAAAAGGTAAAATCAAAGCTAGTCACAAAACTAAAAAAAAAACTAAAAAAGTAACGATAAAATATAAAATCTCAGTAGAAAATCCTCTTTAAAGATGTTTAGGTGTTCTTCGCTCTCCCACAAAATAAGAAAAGATTCACTTACAGTAGAAACTGCATCACTTTAGTCCTGATGTTGTTACCGGGTTTCTGCTGGACAGCAGAGGACGACGTCGGTTCTCGGGGTTGCAGATCTCTCTCTGCAACGACGTCTGCGACGGCTGCTACGCTCGGCTGGTCGAGGGCTGGCGTGACACGGCCTGTGTCACGACTGACGAGCTTCCTCGGGAAGTAGTCGGTACTGGCGTGAGGTACGGGTCCTCACGGCTTACAAGCACACCGAATTTCGTACGCGTTTTGTTCGGAATACCGGTGGGCATATATACGATATGCCTCAAGAACGGTATCCCACCGCTGCCACCAATGTTGTGCGGACGAAATGAAATGCTTTTTTAAAAAAAAAACACTTTTTATTTTTCCTAAGCCGAATACAAGGTATTGTTAGCGAACCGTCTTAACCATTTGATGGTTGGAAGAGAACTCCGATATGAACGCACGATACTAATAAAGAAACGTTGGCTGCAAAGTCAGCACTTAAAACGACGCGGTATGAGGAGGCTTACGCGAGCAAAACTTACTTATTATTTTAATCTATAACAGGTCCCAAAGATTTCCGGTGGAGGCAGAGTTAAGAACTACGCTTTTCTTCTGCTTTCCAGTCTAGTCGTTGATTATATACACTAAGTAATTATGTATTTATCCATGTACAATAAGTATATATTCCTTAAATATACTCTGACTAGTACCCATATTACAAGTCTGAAATGAACTTACTAAGGGGCTAGTTCAATTGATGTAATAGTGTACCCGAATATTATTATTAGTTAATGTTTAGTTTAATCCATTCGTTTATTATATAATAAACTGTTGTTTTTGTAAAAATATATAAATACATGTACATTTTAAGATAACATGTTTAACTAACATGATATACGCTTCATGGCCGTTTTTTTTATTGTAGGTACAGTCAGATTTACACGAGTATATATATATGCTTGAAATTTTGTGTGTACATCGTTACATGTATTTGCACAATAATAATACAGGTAATAGTTAGTGCTTGTAAATGGCGACATGGCTTACCACCTGACACATTGAGTACTGACTATCTGGTAAACACGTGGTCTCGAGGTGTCCATAGAATTACTACCTTCGCAATTGTGGAGATGGAAACCTAAACCTCTGACTACCACGCAAGGGTTAATTGTCGTGAATGCGTTTGTTTTTTTTGTAATTTCACAATAGTAATACTCTATTACAAGTAACGTCTATGTCTCTATATAGGTACAGATATTTAAGGAATAGGCAGGTTTCCGCACGATGTTTTCCTTCACCGCAAAAGTAATGTTTCGCAAATTAAAAAAAAATGTAGTTAGACTTTTTTGACTGCAGTAAAATGGAAATTTTAGTCATGGCAAAAAAATATTGACAAATTTTAAATTCATCCCTTGATAGTTTTAAGACATACGCGATTTATACTCATGATTAATAAGATGTGTTTTTCATTTACGTACATAATTTACAGTCGCTAACGGTGAGGGAAAATATCGTGAGGAAACCTGACTATTCCTCAGGATAGGTAATTGTCAGTGCCTATATACGGCGATACGTTTCACTACTTATCACGTTGGGTGCTGTCTATCTAGTGATACGCGGGCTTCGAATGACCCATACCTAACATGATTTCGAAATTTCGGAGATGGGCATTCAAGCCCTTGACTACGCCGCCATAATAAAAAAGGGAGTATGTATACACAAGTCATGAAGCGTATGTTTATGTTTATGTAATAAGGGTGCTCCGGGTTAATAAAGGTAACTTTATTACATAAAAACTTACGCGATAAGTCCCATTAGTTATTAATCATTACTTGATACTAATACAAATACACATTAACATCCCTTAATCCTTTTCGAGGTGGTCAGAACCCTTCACCGTGTTTCCACATGACATCACGACCCCAATATTCATGCTAAAAAGTACCAAAGAGATGTTTTCTTGACCTCAAGGTTCCGTCCAACCCAAAAGGGATTAAAGGACGTGAATGTATGTGTATATATGTATGATAGAGCTATTGCAGGTTTTAAATGATTTGAGCAAAAATTATACAAAACCATAAACAACTTAAATTTAAATAACTAATAAATTTTACATACAAACTAGTTTAACTAGACAAGTATATACCGTGTTAGAATGCTAACTAGCTGCCGTTGTTCCCTATCGTAGGAGGCGACTAATGGACTAGGGGTCAATGGAAACTATTGGGCGATGGGCTAGCAACTTGTCACCAATATTCCATATTACTACATCGAAACCTAGTTACTTAAGCTAATTGTGACCAATGAAAGATCCAGAGGTAGTCTGGGATGTAGAAGAATGCTAACTAGCTGCCTTTCTTCCCGGCATGTCGTAGGAGGCGACTAAGGGACTAGGGGTTTAAAATATCTATTGGGTTATGGAATAACAAGACGAAATAAAATATTGGTTTCGAGTTGACAACATGTGTCAAAAAGACACACGCGTTCATGATCATCAACCCTTGTGGGATAGTCAGAGGTTCAGGTGTCCATCTCCGCAATTGCGAAGGTAATAATTCTATGGCCACCTCGAACCCACGTCTTGACCAGATAGTCAGTACTCAATGTGACAGGTGGTAAGCCATGTCGCCATTTACAAGCACTGATTATTACCTGATCGGGGAACAGGTAGGTTTCCTCACGATGTATTCCCTCACCGTAGTATTCGACAACATATTATGTATGTATATCCGGGAAATTCCATATTAATAAGTATTTCGTAAATTCCAATGGCTCTGGTATTTCTGTTTTTCTAATGCAGATTTACGTGCAAACATATACAAAACGGCCCTCACAGAGATCACAGATCCCAGATCCCAGAGAGAGATCACAGATCCCCATTTGTCCCGATCCTGACAAACCACTTTCGCTTTATTGACGCTCATACACACTCGGCGGTTACAGGTACTTCAAACGCCACCGTTTATCAATATGGCGTCTATCCGAATGTCATATGTTCTATTGGACCGGCTCCACTTCACCCACATAATATATTCCTTTGATTTGTTTTTTAATCGCGATTTCTGCTTAGAGTACCCGCCACATAAGGTGGCAGTAGCCAAACTTGGAACTAAATTTGACGTTTCCGCCATTGCATGTTATTTTGTATGAAAGGTAAATTTAGTATTACCAGCGTTGTGTTTTTTGCCCACTCTTTGTAATTTTTATGTTTGTTAAGGGTGATTATAATAAATTGATTTCTGGAGTTTCTTGTTAGTTCTTCTCCAAGGGTCTCCGCTGAACTTCTTCTTCTCAATCGTTACGCTCTTATCAGAGCGGTCGTGGTCTTCATGACGTGGCATCTTGAGCAGCCGAAATGGTTGGTGAACTAACCTCGGTAAAAATATGTAAAGACAATGCTCAGTGCCATGTTTGAAATAGTTTTTTTACATACATACATACACATCACGCCTGATTCCCTGTAGAGGGGTAGGCAGAGATCACGGATCCCCATTTGTCCCGATCCTGACAGACCACTTTCGCTTCATTGACATTCATACATTCTCTAATACACTCTCGGCGGTTATAGGTACTCCTAACGTCACATTTTTTCAATATAGCGTCTATCTGACTGTTACATATATGTCTTATTAGGCCGGCCCCTACGTAACCGCCCTTCCACTTCACTCATATATATTCCTTTTGTCAATATATAGTTTTTTTAATTTGTACTTAGATCATAAAATAACTTTCAAAGAGAGCTTATGATAGGGCCTATTTTGAATAAAAATATTTTGACTTTTGACTTTGGTATATTAATTTGTTTTATTTGAGTTTATAGCTCTGCAACCAAAGATCGTTACAAATGAAACCTCAATATAATGTATCGAGCCGTATGGCACAGTGAGTGCTAGTTTTGGCGTGTTTACTGGCAACACTGGATTACGCGACTGTGGCGACGCCTCCAACTGCCACCTTATGTGGCGGGTACTCTATGTAGAGATCCCGCCACATACGGTGGCAGTAGCCAAACTTGAAACTAAATTTGACGTTTCCGCCATTGCGTGTTATTTTGTATGAAACGTAAATTTAGTATTACCAGCGTTGTGTTTTTTGCCCACTCTTTGTAATTTTTATGTTTGTTAAGGGTAATTATAATAAATTGATTTCCGGAGTTTCTTGTTAGTTCTTCTCCAAGCTAGGGTCTCCGCTGATCTAACCTCGGTAAAAAATATGTAAAGACAATGCTCAGTGCCATGTTTGAAATAATAGTTTTAAGAGATTCGCGATTTATACTCATGGTATAAGATATAAGGGTGTGTATAAGATTGATTGCAGCTGTGGGAAATCCTACGTCGAACACACTAAACGGTCTATTGCGGACAGAGTGAAGGAACACATAATATATGTAATATATAATAAGAAGGATAAGTCCCGTTAATTATTAATCATGTTTGAAATAGTTTAATAAACATATTTTAACTTTGATATATTAATTTGTTTTATTTGAGTTTATAGCTCTGCAACCAAAGACCGTTACAAATGAAACCTATAATGTATCGAGCCGTATGGCACAGTGAGTGCTAGTTTTGGCGTGTTTACTGGTAACACTGAATTACGCGACTGTGGCGACGCCTCCAACTGCCACCGTATGTGGCGGGATCTCTATATGAACCTGTATCTGGGTAGCAACAAAACTGACAATATCAAGCGAAGCAGTTTTCATACATATATACATTCTCGCCTCTACGTCCCCAACGGGATAGGCAGAGACTATTAGGCGTCCTGGAACGTGTGACAAATCTCTTGCTTCACTCACACCCATTAACCTTCTTACACGCTCTTCTGTTCTTCACGCTACACCCGCCTTGAGAAGAATGTCTCCAATTTGATATGTATAAGTTCGGATATACGCCGATTTTATATAAGTGTTTTTTATGATTGTAATCATATCCCCAATATACATGCTAAAAGTGACCTAGGGGATTTGGCTCCGAGACGACCTCTGTGGCGCGATCGGTTAGCCACCGGAACGCTAATCGTGAGGTCCCAAAGATTCCCGTTGGAGGCAGAGTTAAGAACTACGCTTTTCTTCTGCTTTCCAGTCTGGTTGTTGATTATATAAAACAAAAACAAAACAAACGCATTCACGACCATTAACCCTTGCGGGGTAGTCAGAGATTCAGGTGTCCATCTCCGCAATTGCGAAGGTAGTAATTCTATGGACACCTCGAACCCACGTGTTAACCAGATAGTCAGTACTCAATGTGACAGGTGGTCAGCAATGTCGCCATTAACAAGCACTAACTATTATCTGTTCGACGAACAGGTAGGTTTCCTCACGATGTTTTCCCTCACCGTATAATTCAATGTATTTCGTAAATGTGTTTTAATTACGAAAATGTACATAGAAATTCATTAAAATTCATTTCCATTGGTACACGCTCAAGCGGGATTGGAACCCTGTACCCACTGATACAGAGCCAAGCCCCAAACAACTGAGCTACGTCGAATAAAAATACGTTGATTATATATGCTATATATGTATTTATCTTTGTATATATTTCTTAAATATACGTTAACTAGTACCCTTAACACGAGTCTTAATTAAACCAAGGGGCTAGTTTAATTGGCGTAATAGTGTCTCATATATACATTATAACCTCGAGATTCATACTAAAAGTGACCTAGGGTATTTAATTCCGAGGTTCTGTCCATCCGTTAGGGTAATATAGAGCTGATATTTTCGCGTGTCAACTGTTTGTCTCGCAAATTTGATTATCGGTCGGCCTTCGACTCCTATACCTACTTACTAGTAAAACGTGTTTTTAAAATTGATTCTTTATTCAAATCATTCGACTTGTTTACTCACGAGTCTTTAAATCCGTTTCGGGGTGGACAGAACCTTAAAGAACCTTTAGTTGTATACATTATTATTATTATATCATATACATATACGTGGCATGTCGTAAAAAGTGATAAAGGGAATAGGGGTCTATGAAATCGATTGGGCGATGGGCTAGCAAACTGTCAAAAAAAAACAAAAAAACTCATTCACGACCATTAACCCTTGCGGGGTAGTCAGTAGTTCAGGTTTCCATCTCCGCAATTGCGAAGGGAGTAATTCTATGGACACCTCGAACCCACGTTTTAACCAGATAATTAGTACTCAATGTGACAGTTAGGTTAACTATTACCTGTTCGACGAACAGGTAGGTTTCCTCACGATGTTTTCCCTCACTGTATAATTCGATGCATTTCATAAATGTGTTTTTATTACGAAAATTGACATACAAAGTCATTAAACTTTATTTTCATTGATACATGCTAAAGCGGGATTTGAACCCTGTACCCACTGATACAGAGCCAAGCCCCAAACAACTGAGCTACGCCAAATTCCTGTTCGCAACCTGTCACCAATGGTCCATATAACATACATAGGGGTAGGCAGAGATCAAGGATCCCCATTTATCCAGATCCTGACAGACTTTCGCTTCATTGACACTCATACATCTTCTCAAACACACTCGGCAGGTATAGGTACTTCTAACGTCACACTTTTTCAATTTAGCGTCTAACTGACTGTCATAATATGTCTTATTGGGTCGGTCCCTACGTAACCGCCCTTCCCCTTCGCCCACATATATTACTTTTTTCAATCTACTCTCATGCGTCCGCATAACATGTCCAAACTTTTGAAGCATAACTTAACATATAACATCACAGCCCCAATATTCAATGCTAATAAGTGACCAAGTAGTGAATGTATGTATGTGTTATATAAAACTCCCGTAAATGTGTTGCAATGTTTTGAATGAAATGCCTTTTCTTATTTGGTATATCCGGCCGCTAACAGCGAACGGTGAGTCTGTCTATCCCTAGGGATAGGAAATAGCCAGTGCCTGTATACGGCAATACTGTTCACCACCTATCACGCTGAGGGCCGTCTATCTAGTGAATCGCGGGCTTCGAGTGGCTCACACCTAACATTCCTTCGAAATTTCGGATATTCATAGTATTTTTTTCGTTTGTACAACTGGCTTGGCGAATGCACATAACCCTCATGGTTCTAGCATAAGATCAGCGCAGTGATTGTACTTCAATCATTGTATGTATGCTGAGCTGGGACCATTCACTGGGCAATAACAAGCACATGTAGGATTTAATAACTTTCTTGTATAAACTCCTTTTCTCTTTTTTTTCTTTTTTAATTTCCTGTCTGTGTATGTCAATGTGTTTCTATGAATGAAGCTTATTATTGTCATCATATAGGCACTTAAGCCTCTCTTAAATTATAAAAGGGAGTGTGTTAACAAAAGTCGTGAAGCGTATGTTTTATGTAAATTTATTGTTTCAGGTTAAATTAAGGCCCGAAAATGACTGAAGATATTCTTCCAACCATGCGGTCTTTGAGTCCAGGCATCGATGAATTTTATAGTCAATCTACGAAGGTTAATATTCAGGTCAGTAATAAGAACTATACCTAATATAAGACTACTATGATTTAGATTACTACGCGGTCGGAGACTACCTTGCCAATGCTCAGGGTTGGCAATGAGTGCATCTAAGCTATATGTGCAAAATAATCTCAAATAGTTTTTTTTTATTTGGTTTTGTAACTGGCACTGGCCAGTCGTCTATGGTTCGTCAACAAAGTCAGCAGCTCAGTGAAAGATTAAAATACAAATCATTATTTTCGGCTGAATATTTAGTCAATTGTGATGCCAAACTAGCTAAATATGTTTGCTTGTGGATTATATTAGAATCCTAAACTGGAACGAACCGAAGAACAAGGAAGAGAAGAATTGCAGCTTCGACTTCGTTTTTCTTCGGTTGTAGCGGCTGGCGTAGTTGGTGTAACCATGGCGACTGAATAACAAGAAATGCAAACGCCATGGCACCAGTGTTAGTACTTGAGCTGACATAACTTTAGTGGTGAATATGGCTTAGTAAAGAATTAAAATAAATATTAAATTAAAAACTGGCACTGGGCAAAAAATCCTGAAAGCCGGAGTTTCTTGTTGGTTCTTCTCCGAGCCAGGGCTTCCGAACCAACGTTAGAATTACAATGCTAAGAGATAACCAGTGTCATGCAAATGTTTTGACTTTCAATGAATGTACATGTACTGTACTTATGGTGAACTGACTTTGTCTTTAGAAGATAATAATACTATATGATAAGTTCGGTGTAGCTCGTTGGGACTTGACTCTGTTCAGAGTTAAAAATAACGATTTTCTTTCGGTTTCTACTCTGGTCATTATAGATTATTATTCGTATTATATCGTAATATATGTATATATTCATAACAAACAAGATAAAAAAATACATATAATTTATAATTACATTCAGAAATATACAAACTTAACTTATTAAACCAAATCTATCTATAATAAGCAGATATTTATTTAATATACGTTGACTATTACCCTAAACACAAGTCTTAAATGAACTTACCAAGGGGCTAGTTCAATTGGTGTAATAGCACATACATTCGCTTCACGACTTGTGTTATACACACTCCCTTTTTTACTGTGGCTTAAGCCAGAGGCTTGAGTGCCTATCTTAGAAATGTCCAACGTGATAGTGAACCATATCGCTGTATGTAGGCACTAGCTATATATATGTAATAGTGTCCCAAATATTATTGTTAAACCGAACTAATCGGCAATCACGACACATTTTGCCATGTCACTGTTGTTAGGAACAAAGATATAAGAAATCTATTAATAACTATGATGGCGATCTATGTATTATCTAATTGTTAATGGACACGCGAACCTCTGACTATTCTATAGGGGTTAATGGTCGTAATGAATATATATTTACATATACAATCTGTTTTATATAAACCTACATTTACTTTATATAAACATATTACTCGTACATTAATTTGTTCCGCGCTAGTCTAGTAAAAGGAATGCTAACAAGCTGCCATTCTTCTCGGCATGTTGTCGCGACTAGGGGTATATGGAATCTATTAAAATACATTTATACATACATACGCATCACGCCTGATTCCCTGTAAAGGGGTAGGCAGAGATCACGGATCCCCATTTGTCCCGATCCTGACAGACCACTTTATATGACTATTTTTGATACAATTATATAGTATATGAGAAGAATGAAAATTATATAACAATACGTGTTATTATGTAGTGTTATTTATTTAATAATACAATCATATAAACGGTTTATACAAAGGGTGACGTTAGAAGTACCTATAACCACCGAGTGTGTGTGTGGAGGCGAATGGGTTTCAATAAAGCGGAAGTGTTTTGACAGTGACAAAAATGTGTATAAGGTTATCATTTTATAACGATACAAAGATGATGTGTATGTATGTATTTAAACACACTTACATACATAATATTATATCTATTCTGTGGATATACAAAATAATGGGCAGAAACTAATACAAAAATCTGTATCAGTGGGTACAGGGTTCAAATCCCGCTTGAGCATATACCAATGGAAATGAATTCTAATGAATTTCTAAGTACATTTTTTTCGTAATAAAAATACATTTACGAAATACGTCAAATACTAAAACCTAGCTGTTCCACCCAACATGTAATAGTTAGTGCTTGTAAATGGCGGCATGGCTTACCACCTGTCACGTTGAGTACTAACTATCTGGTCAATATTTGGGTTCGAGGTAGCCATAGAATTACGACTACCGCGATTGCAGAGATGGATAGCTGAACCATTGACTACCCCGCAATGGTCGTGAATGCGTTTCTCTTTTTGACAAACCACTTTCGCTTCATTGACACTCATAAACCTGGCAGGCAGGCTTGACTGCCCATCTCCGAAATTTTGAAGGCATCTTAGGTATGGGTCATTCGAAGCCCGCGTATCACTAGATAGACAGTACCCAACGTGATAGGTAGTGAACCGTATCGCCGTATATAGGCACTGACTATTACCTATCCTGAGGGATAGGCAGGTTTCCTCACGATGTTTTCCCTCACCGTTAGCGACTGTAAATTATGTACGTAAATGAAAAACATATTTAAATTACATTCATTGGTACATGCCAGAGTCGGATTCGAACCTAGGACCTTTCTCATACAAAATCCGAGGTCTTACCCACTGGGCTACAGCCGCTTTATAAGTACTTCTAAACACATAAGTATATGTATATTATGATATTGCTAATTTCGTGTTTGTAATATAGGAAATCGTTACAAGATAAGATTAGCCAAATGTTGTTTATCATACATTATCTTTTTAGATATCTACTAGTAGGTATATGTTGGGTTACTGCGATACAGACTGTTTACGATATTCCATTTTGCTTCTTATCTCACTGTCTACTCGTGTTAGTTGATACATACATACACATCACGCCTGATTCCCTGTAGAGGGGTAGGCAGAGATCACGGATCCCCATCTGTCCCCCTGACAAACCACTTGCGCTTCATTGACATTCATCTTCTCATACCAACTCGGCGGTTATAGTTTCTCCTTACGTCACCCTTTTTCAATATGGCGTCTATCTGACTGTCATATGTCTTATTAGGCCTACGTAACCGCCCTTTCATTTCACTGATATATATACGTTTTGTCAATCTACTATCATTCATCCGCATATGTCTAAACTGAAGCATGCCCTTTTCAATCTTAGTCACTACATCTTTTTTCAAAGGTTTTAAGCTTAAGATTGGAATAGAAAGTGTAAAATGAAGTTAGTTAGTTGTATAGGCATATATAACTGAATATGTTAGACAAATATTAGAAAACTTCAAACCGTATATCATTGAATGACACACGAATTTTACTGTCAGGGCAATGACATACTCAGCATTTTTATTGACCATTCAGATATACCCGTGCAAGATTAGCAGGTGAAAAGAATGTTAACTAGCTGCCGTTCTTCCCGGCATGTCGTAGGAGGCGACTAAGGGACTAGGGGTCAATGGAATCTATTGGGCAGTGGGCTAGCAATCTGTCACCAATGTTCCATGTGACATCACAACCGCAATATAAACCTTTAGTGTAACCAAGGAGATTTGATGTCTGCAAGGTTCTGTCCTAATGGAAACGAGTTAAACGTCGTGAATGTATATATGAATGTATACATATACATTCACGTCATACACATACATATACATTCGATTAAAATCCCTTTCGGGGTGGACAGAACCTTGAAAACATAAAAACATCTCCTTGGTCACTTATTAGCTTAATATCAGGGTTGCGATATCATAATGGAACATTGGTGACAGGTTGCTAGCCTATCACCAAATATATTCCATATACTCCTAGTCCCTTAGTCGCCTCCTACGACATGCCGGGAAGAACGACAGCTAGTTAGCATTCTTTTTACACGTCGCGAAAATACGTATAAAGCTAAAGTGGGAGGTAGAGTTGGACAGGGTAGGCCGCGTAGAACTTATACAGATCAAATTGGAGACATACTTCTCAAGGCGGGTGTAGTGTGAAGAACAGAAGAGCATGTAAGAAGGTTAATGGGTGTGAGTGAAGCAAAAGATTTGTCACCCGTTCCAGGTGGCCTAATAGTCTCTGCCTATCCCGTTGGGAATGTAGAGGCGTGAATACACATATGTATGTTATACAATGAAACCTACATAGTAACAAATGATATTTATTATTGTTACTATGTAGGTTTAGTTAGAATACGTAATTATTTATTTGTTGTCAATAGTTGGCACAATAATTGTATTATGTTACTCTTCTTTTGTTACTTGTATAGATGGAAATACCTACAAATTTTCAAAAATATAGGTACATATAAATAAACATAATAACATATAATTCGACGTAGCTCAGTTGTTTGCGGCTTGACTCTGTATCAGTGGGTACAGGGTTCAAATCCCGCTTGAGCATGTACCAATGGAAATCAAGTTTAGTGAATTTCTAAGTACATTTTCATAATAAAAATACATTTACGAAATGTGTTGAATACTACGGCGAGGGAAAACATCGTGAAAAAACCTACTTGTTCCCCGTACAGGTAATAGTTAGTGTTTGTAAATAGCGACATGGCTTACCACCTGTTACATTGAGTACTGACTGGTCAACACGAGGGTTTGAGGTAGCCATAAAATTACGACCTTCGCAATTTCGCAGATTGACACCTGAACCTCTGACCACCCCGCAAGGGTTAGGTCGTGAATGCGTTTGTCTTTTTTTTATTAATAAAAATTCACGTCCTTAAACTCCTTTTGGAGTGGACAAAAACTTGGAGGTACTATAATGAATTCTACGTCACTTTTTACTATAAATATTAGGGTTGTGATGTTACATTGAACATAGGTGACAGGTTGCTAGATAATCGCCCAATAGATTACATATACCAGCTAGTTAGTTTCTTGTCTTCCAATAGTTACAGCGTGATTTTATACAGCCTAAAACATTCTGTAATAAATGTTTATCCAACATAAAGATTTTTTTGCTAAACGATTCAAACGAGTACTTCCAGGTATTAGCACGTTTAAACAAACAAACTCTCTTAATATTAGAGTAGATCTATATATGCATGTATATGTGTGTGTGTGTATTGATGACAAGTTGCTAAGCCATCGCCCAATAGATTAGATGTACCCTTATTAAATAGTTCCAGAGTCGCCTCCTACGACATGCCGGGAAGAACGGCAGCTAGTTAGCATTCTTTTTACGCCCCAAACTAGCACGGGATTGACATTAATATATTATACATATTATAATCCTTTTTTCTATCTTTGGTATACTTCTACGAGAATTGTAGTTGTGATATGTGATTAGCGTAGCTTAGTTTTGTTGATAGTAACGAAATAGTCTGGGACGTAAAAAGAATGCAAACTAGCTGCTATACTGGTTTGTCGTTGATGCGATGGGCTGGCAATCTGTCACTAATATTCTATATCTATGTAATCAGGCCCTGGATAATTATTCTAAAAGTGATTATAATTATATTATTATATCTTCACAGTTCTGTTTACCCTAAAAAGGACTAAGAGACGTAATGTTTAAGTATGATTGTCCATCTCTACAAGTATAGTAGTCGTGAAGTTTTATTATTAGTAGTACCATTGTTTTGATGATTTAACACAGTTGAATCGCGTAAATATTTTACAACCATAAAAATTCGTGCCCTTATGTGAAATAATATAATGCGTAAATGTACTTACGCTTAAATACTTACAAAATCACGTGTTCAAGACGTGCGTTGTGAGTTTTTGTCCACAAGATGACGCACACACGATTATTCTATATGTTTGCAATAAACGGACACATCTAAAGTGATTTATCCTTGAAGTTATGTTTTTATCAACTTCAAATTCAAGTATTAAAAAATCTAATTATAGCATATTTTCCGCTTTCTTGCCATCTATTGTTCAATACCAGTACTAATATTCCTATTTAGTTAAGCTATTGTATCACAGATGGCGTTAAGCGATAAAAGTTATCATTTCGTAATGAGTATAATTGTTTTCAAGTACACTTATATAATTGTTATTCGTGTTTTAAGAAGTCAAATAGATAAGGAACGAATAGATTTTGTTAGCATCCGTAAATAATTAGCAGAACTTTTGAAACATATGATTATAGCATGACTAAAGTGCAGAGATCATTGACCTCCTAGATTTTGCCGGGTAATATAGTCTATCTCTGTCTGGCGTATAAGAATCAGATATGTTTATCTCTTTCTACAGTCTTGTCAGAATGACGTGTGCCTCTACTCTTCAAGTCAAATGAAGTATATCGTAGAATCATCAGTCGCGATTTTAACTTTGAATAAATTACATTCGAATTGCGTTTAATAAGCAAATAAATAATAGAAATCATTGTGCAAAGACACGTTTTATACAAACATAGTGATTCGTACTATAACAAGTGGTGTGTGTTGTGAAATATCAGAAAAATCGACTCGTGAAATTGTGTTTATAATTCTTGTTGGAAACTCGGATTTAATTGTTGTTTCACAGCAATTACATGTAACAGTGCTAAACTAAGGTAAACGCGGTTCAACTGGCCTGATATTGCTACGGTGAATTAAACTTTATACCTCCGTGGTTGCTAAAAACTTAACCTAACGGCATAACCTAATAAAAAGTCATTTTCGATGTTTTCGTCAAACTATCGAACAATACCCTTCGTATTTCTATACCTTTCTCTAACTACGTAGAAAATGTGTTTATCTATTGACTATTGGTTACTGAAACTCATTCTAGGTTAAATCTATAACGATATTTATATAACCTGTTGATTATACCATGGTTTGTGATGTCGCAATTAAGTTAATAGAAATTTTGTACTAACTACTTTAGATTCAATATTTACAGTAGCTATTTGTAAAAAACTGTAAAGTAATTGAAATTATTGGTTTCGTTTTGCCAACAATGGAGTTTTGTTAAGTATAACTACCTATATTTGCACTAGGACTGTAGTTTCTTCGTATTTATAGGGTCTTGAGTGCCTTTAGCATTACATAGGTTTTTTCAAAGATTTTTGTAGGTTTAAAATACATACATATTACATCAAGCCTGTTTCCCTAGAGGTAGGCAGAGATCACGGATTCCCATTTGTCTTGATCCTGACAAAATGTTTTGCTTTATTGATATCCTTACACCTCTTCATACACATTTGGCGTATATACTCCTTATGTGAACATATCAATATTATATAAAGAATAGGTAATAATATGTATGTTATTTTTATGAGTGAAAATCAGTATCCAAGATGTAAATTATCAATCTTCATACATTATAAATATTAAAAAGTAAAAAAAGTGTAATACTATAAATATAAAAACTAATCAAAAGTAAAATAACACTACGTTAACTGCACCCAACAAAGAAAGTAAATATTACGTTATATTAATAACTACAAAGCTTGTATGTCGAGATGTATGAATATTAAGAGAATAGTAGTTTCTAGAGGTTAGTAATATATTTTCGTAATAATAATACATTTACGAAATGTGTTGAATACTACAATGAGGGAAAACATCATGAGAAAACCTACCTGTTCCCCGAACAAGTAATAGTTAGTGCTTGTAAATGGCGACATGGCTTACCACCTGTCACATTGAGTAGTGACTTGGTCAACACGTGGGTTCGAGGTGACCTTAGAATTATTACGCAATTGCGGAGATAGACACCTGAACCTCTGACTACTCCGCAAGGGTTAATGGTCGTGATTGTGTTAGTCTTTTTTCTCTTTTTAGTTTTAATTAGTCTTTTAATCTAATTGGAAAGAATGTGATATATGTATGTTTCTGATTCAAATATTATTATGAGGGAATTATTATTTTTTACATACATACATAGACATCACACCTGATTCCCTGTAGAAGGGTAGGCAGAGATCACGGATCCCCATCAGTCCTGATCCTGACAGACCAATTTCGCTTCATTGACTCTCATACACCTCCTCATACACATTTAGCGGTTAGAGGTACTTCTAAGGTTACCCTTTTTCAATATGTTATTATTTTATGTTATTGTAAAATTCCTCTGCTAAACATGTGGGTATGAGGTAGCCATAGAATAACCATAGCCATATCCATATCCACAAGCCATAGCCATATTCACAATTGCAGAGATTGATAAAACTATCTCTGCCCTAGTTATTTTTAAACACTCACGATTTATACTGATTTTATTGACTATGTGACTGGGTCGTTTCACAATAAATTATTAAAGATATAAATACCTTTATTTTACATTACAACCCAGTTGCATATGACTTGGTCGCGGGAGACTGGAATTTCAGATAATGTCTTCTCATAAGGGATTTTGTGATTTTGAATTTTGTTACCACTAAATTCTTATAAGAATCTAATATGAAATAGTTAATATGAAAAAATACTGATTTGTACACCAAAATAATACAGTCCGAACCCAAACCTATCCTTTTGATATGATCTTACATATACATATATATTTCAGTAATTTTAATGTTTTCAATTTAAAATTAAAATAAATTTATAATTGTTATGCTATGCTTGTCCATTTCGAAAATAGCATAACATAATCCTCAAATACTCGTACCTTAAGAAGAGACTTAGGGGTTAGCGGAATCTATTAGTTAGTTAGTGATGGGCTAGCGACCTGTCTCCAATAATCCACATTTATAATATTCATTGAAAACTGTAATAAGTAATGTTATAAGTACTGCTGAGTGTAGTTATCTGAGCAGGTGTATGGATGTCAATGAAGCTGAAGTGATTAGAAAAAAATGGGCATCTGTGGTCTGTCTACCCCTATGTGGGGAGACACAGGTTTCATATGAATCTATGTATGTAATTTTAATTCTACTAATTATAATCCATAATTATGTATGTTTATGTGTATGTAAAATGTATGTATGAATTGATTAGTAATTAACATTTAACCATAAGTAAGTGATTTGAATAAGACCTTTGATATCATATTAATACATACATACTTTAATATAATATACACTTACACACATATACATTCACATCCTTTAATCCCTTTCGAGGTGGACAGAAGCTTGGAGATATAATGACTAATAGATCACTTATGGGCATAAATATGGGGCTTATATTTGCGTCCTTTAATTTCTTTCGGAGTAGACAGTACTTAGGAGATATAATATCGTCTATATTACTTTTTATATAACATAACTATAAGTCATATTTTATATTTTTTATAAGACATATAACAGTCAGATAGACGCTATATTGAAAAGGTGACGTTAGGAGTACCTATAACCGCCGAGAGTGTATGAGAAGATATATGAGTGTCAATGAAGCGAAAGTGGTCTGTCAGGATCGCGACAAATGGGGATCCGTGATCTCTGCCTACCCCTCTACATGGAAACGGGCATGATGTGAATGTATGTAAAATTGCACAATTCATACCTAAATTTATACATACATAATATACCTCTAATATAATTAAAACAAGATTCTTACGACTTTTTGGTTCTGTCTACGTCATAATATTGAAAAAGGGCGACGTTAGAAGTACCTATAACCGCCGAGTGTGAAGGTGTACGAATGTTAATGAAGTGAATAACGTTTATAAAGATCGGAATTATTGGGGATCCATGAACTCTGCCTACTGTGTGGGAGACGCCGTGATGCGTAGGTTATATTGTTAGATTATAGTGTATTCGCGTTAAGAAAATAGTGACGTCATCATTACCCAAACGATTTGACCAATGAAACGTGACAACGAATGTCTGCGATTGGTCAATGTGACTTGTTTTCTCATTTACTCACGTCTCATTGGCCAGTTTAACCTCTGATTATCATGACGTCACTATTTACTTAACGCGAATAGCCTATAGTGACCCTTTTTTACTTCTAACGTCCGTGTAACGTGGTACTTCTAACGTCACCCTTTTTCAATATTTATTATGCAATTTTCTAGTTACTTAGTATTTTTCCGTCCTAATTCATAATGATTTGTTCTTGACTTAATTTGTATGCGATTTCGTTTTTCTTCATACCTACGTAATGTAAGTTCGTATTGTGAAGAACTGAAGAGCATGTATGAGAAGGTTAATGGGTGTGAGTGAAGCAAGAGATTTGTCACCCGTTCCAGGTGGCCTAATAGTTTTGTGAATTCTGCCTATCCCGTTTAAGACGTAGAGTCGTAAATAAATGTATGGATTAATATACTCACATGTTGTTTTCCCTTTCGGAGTAGACAAAAGCTCTAAGACTAAATCTCTTTAACATCGCTCTTAGTATTATAATAGGTGTTATAATATCGTTATTACTGAGAATTAGTGACAGGTTACTAGTCCATCACCAAATAATAGATGTACTTCTAGTTGATTTCTACAAAATACCAGGAAGAACGGCGTCTAATTAACTTTTATACTTTAACTAAAGCTTTTTATTAAGAAAAATCACAACGCGCGCTTTTTTGGCACTAGTGAAAAAAACATGGCCGATCTTATTTTTATTTTTACGCGGTACGAGGAGTCAAGATCAATGCCGCGATCAGCCATTGACCCGGCGTGAATTACGCGGCAAGGTTGTTCTATTTGCTAATCTTGTTTTCGATAGAAATGCAGTAAACAATGTCACGGCGACCTGTGACTGTATGCGGAGGTGTACGGATGTTAACGTGAATGCCTGCATCGGAAATACAGGAAGCCTGTATCATTTGTCTACCGGGTGTAACTATCATATCTGTCGACTCTAAAGTATAATTGGTCGTGAATGTATTTTTTTCATAATGGCTGATAGAAATTGTTACTTTGAAGTGGTATGTCAAAGAAGTGTGGCTGAATGTATTAATCCATAGCCTTTAGTGATGTTAATTTGGGAGTTTGATAGATTGTAACCAGTTGTTAATATTCTCTAAGATTGTAGTGTATGACTGATAGATTGTGGAAGTATAGAAGAGCTTGTATGAGAAGGTTAATGGATGTGAGTGAAGCAAGAGAGATTCATGATCATTCCAGGTGGCGATCGATAGTCTCTGCCTATCCCGTTAGGGACGTAGAAGCGTGAATATGTATAGATGGCTTATATAAGTAAATATTTTGGCATTTGAGTGACAACTTTCCATCTTTTAACTAATTAACTCAAAATATTTAGTGATTCTGATGTGGCTGTATGCGTCATATCGTTGACTAAAAATAAAAACGTAAATTAAAATACCTGTTCCGTGTTAGCTGGGGACTTATAATTGTAATCAACTGTTATTACATTGCGTAAGAATTGACTAAGGGATTAGAGGTTAGTTATTACTGGACGATAGACTTGCTTACGTCATATTTGTTTTATTTAGAACTAGCGACCCGCTCCGGCTTCGCACAGGTATAAAATATATAGCCTACTCCACTATTTGAGGGATGTTATTATACATATAAATCTTCCTCTTAAATCACTCTATCTATTGAAAAAAACCGCACCAAAATCCGTTGCGTAGTTTCAAAGATTTAAGCATACAAAGGGACAGAGAAAGCGACTTTGTTTTATACTATGTTGTGATGTTACCTGTACTTATATATCTGATAGGTATTTAGTAATACTAATTCTCAGACACAAGTGTTTCTTGAATAGAATTTTAAACAATAGATGTCGGTAATATAGCCTTGAATAGCAGGGGTCTGGGTTCGATGCTTGGTCACTTCACACCTATGCTATTTAGAGGGGTAGATAGAGATTTTAGTTTCGTACGACTTCAATATCTAATTAACTATATACTTTTGAATATATTTTAGATATTAAAGTCACATCACGTCCGTTTTTTAACAACGGGATTGCAAATATACCTTACATACATACATTAACATATATTCACGTCATTTAATCTCTTTCGGGGTGGACAGAACCTCGGATATATCATAGGTCACTTTTCATCCTGAATATTGGGGTTGTGATGTCATAATAGAACATAGATGAGACGTTGCTAGCCCATCGCCCAATAGATTCCATACACCCCTTAGTCGCCTTCTACGACATGCCGGGAAGAACGGCAGCTAGTTAGCATTCTTTTTACGTCCCAGACTAGCACGGGACATGACGTCATAGCTTACCTAACTATTGTCAAATAGTTTGAGTTTTCGTCATTCATAGATTATTGACTTAACGTACATTGAACTCTGCATCAATGATTTACATACACACATTTAGAAGTTCATACATACATACACATCACGCCTGATTCCCTGTAGAGGGGTAGGCAGAGATCACGGATACCCCATTTGTCCCGATCCTGAATGACTTTTGCTTCATTGACACTCATACACCTCTAACACACTCGGCGGTTATAGGTACTTATAAGATCACCCTTTTTTAATAAAGCGTCTATTTGACTGTGATATGTCTTATTGGGCCAGCCCCTACGTAACCGCCCTTCCACTTCCCCCACTTTATAAAAATTAAAATAGTGTTCAACCGGGAATCGAATCCAGTAGTTACATAATATGTGTAGTATTTAAATCACTAAAGCACACATATACATTCACGTCCTTTATTCCTTTCGGGGTGGACAGAACCTCGGAGATATATTATCTCCTAGGTCATTTTTAGCATGAATATTAGGGTTGCGATGTCATATGGAACATTGGTCACAGGTTGCTAGCTTATTGCCCAATAGATTCTATTTAACCCCTAGTCCCTTAGTCGCCTCCTAAGACATGCCGGAAAGAACGGCAGCTAATTAGCGTTTTTTTTACGTCCCAGACAAGGTAAACAGATTAAAATAACCTTGTATGTTAAAATGTCTCAAGAAAGATATTTCAAAGAAAGGATATTTATATGCATCATTAAGTCGAGTTTATACTGTTCAGTATGATGATGCGTTTTAAAATACATACATAGTTATATAACATATCGTAAAAAGAGCTGCAACTAACTAGTATTTTTTCGTCCTTACGGGACCAAAAAGCAAATAGTTAACTGTTAGTGTTTGCAAAGTAGGTATGTCTATGGCTTTATTTTTTACAAAATCACGCACTGCACGAGGTTTGGGACATGTTATGCGGATGAATGATAGCAGATTGACAAAAGGAATAACTATATGTGAGTGAAGTGGAAGGGTGGTTACGTAGGGGCCGGCCTAATAAGACATATAACAGTCAAATAGACGCTATAACTATTGAAAAAGGGTGACGCCTATAACCACCGAGTGTGTATGACAAGATGTATGAGTGTAAATTAAGCGAAAGCGGTCTGTCAGGGGGACAAATCGTAATCCGTGATCTTTGCCTGCCCCTCTACAGGGAATCAGGCGTGATATGTATGTATGTTTTTAAATCGCAATGAAAACCCCGCCATTGTAAACAGTCCTTAAGTGACCTCGATAAATAATTTCCCTTTTCCTTGAATGCTGAAACCTTGCACATCCTAAATATAATCTTCATTTAGGTTAGGTCACGCCAGATTCAAAATTAGAATGTGAATTTAAACGCACTTCGTTTTAATTTAATTTAATTTTGTTTGTAACTAATGAGGCTACGTATCTGTCTACCCCGAAAGGGATTACGTACATACACATCACGCCTGATTCCCTGTAGAGGGGTAGGCAGAGATCACGGATCCCCATTGTCCCACTGACAGACCACGTTCGCTTCATTGACACTCATGCATGTTCTCATACACACTCGGCGGTTATAGGTACTCCTAACGAAAGGGATTTAAAGATGGGAATGTAAATGGTGATTAAGGGACTAGGGATAAATAGAAGCTGTTTGTCGATGGGCTAGCAACCTGTCACCAATGTTTCATATGACATTACAACACTTAAATCTAGGAAATATTATCGTAATTCCGAGATTCTGTTTACTCTTAAAGGACATGGTATATGGAAACATGTGTACTAACTATCTGGTCAACACGTAGGTTCGAGGTGGTCATAGAATGACTACCTTCGCAATTGCGGAGATTGATACCTGAACCTTTGACTACCCTGCAAGGGTTATTGGTCGTGAACGCGTAAACGTGTGATCTTATGAGGCTAAATGACTGTCTACCATGCAAGTGAAATGGGTGTTATGTATGTGTGTGTCTTTATTATTTTTATTGCCATGACGACCTGAAATCTCAACGTTCTGTCCACTCCGAAAGTGAACAGCGTGAATATATATGGTACGTCATGTTTACGTGTTTCATGTTGTGTAGGAGGCGACTAAGGGACTAGGGGTCAATGGAATCTATCGGGTGATGGGTGTCAAGGAATTTCCATATGCCATCATATACGTACATACATATATTGACGCCTCTACATCCCTAATACAGGCAGAGACTATTAGGCCACCTGGAACGGGTGACAAATCTCTTGCTTCACTCACACCCATTAACCTTCTCATACATGCTCTTCTGTTCTTCACGCTACACCCGCTTTAAGATATAATGTGAGATTTTTTTATTTTTTCTCCTTAAACTATTGGCATTTCGTAAAGGAAAACCTGCAGAGAAAAATGCCAAGGAACTCTGCAGATATTATTCAAATATTCAACAGATTCAATAGTAATCCATCAGAATGTGACTGAAGCTTCACTTACATATGTATGTGTGTGTATGTATGCCTATGTAAGTCATATAACAGTTTCGCAAACTAAGTAAAAATCAAGAAAACTATGTTATGAAACACAAAACATACATTTCAAAACACATACATATGTACTAACGTCATAATTTGCAATTAGAGATTGAGTGACCATAGCGTGGACTTTGGCCACTCTAAACCACTTTCCAGTAAAACTATGTGAAGAAAGGTAGCTAGTTAGCATTATTTTTACCTCTTAGACTATCACACACTAGAACTTGATCATACATGCTCTTCTGATCTTCACACTACACCCGCCTTGAGAAGAATGTCTCCAATTTGATCTGTATAAGTTCTACGCGACCTACCCCGTCCAACTAACCTTCCACTTTGGCTTTATAAACTCTTAGTCTTAAATGAACTTACTAAGGGGCTAGTTCAATTCGTGTAATAGTGTCCTAAATATTATTATTATAAATATAAAACACGTAAATATTAGGAAAATTTACGTAAATTTACCTACTTTGCAAAACTAGTATGTTATGACTGACGTAAGAAGAAGCGGGAAAAACTCGTTCAACTAGTTTTTTATTTATCTGTGACTTGTGTGTGTTTGTCTTCAGCCAATAGAAGAATTATGTTCGAGAATGTGAAAAATACCTATTAAGTTTGGGACGTGAAGTGAATGCTAACTAGCTGCCATTCATCCCAGTATATTAAGAAAATAGTGACGTCATCATGTCACCACGTCTTGACCAATGAGACGTGATGAGGGATGTCTGTGATTGGTCAAAATGTTTTTTTTTGTTAGCTATCGTCTGATTGGCTAGTTTAAACTCTGATTATCATGGCGTCACTATTTACTAAGTTAGCGTATAGGGTAAATGCAATCTAATATACATCAATACTACGGTGAGGGTAAACATCGTGAGGAAACCTACCTGTTGTCCGAACAGGTAATAGTTAGTGCTCTTACAAGCATAGATAGGTGGTTAATGAATAATTCATTGAACTTTCTCCATAGTTAAAATGTAGTGTAATAAAGTTTACTTTCTATTGTGCTAAACGGTCTGTAACTTCGAAGATAGTTCTTTGTTATTATCATACATACAAAATCTAAACATACATACACACATGTGTGTATAATTCGAAGTAGTTCAGTTGTTTGGGGCTTGACTCTGTATCAGTGGGTACAGGGTTCAAATGTTGAATGAATTTCTATGTACATTTTCGTAATAAAAATACGTTTCCGCAATGACATCGCGAGGAAACCTACCCGTTCCCCGTACAGGTAATAGTTAGTGCTTGTAAATGTTAACATGGCTTACCACCTGTCACATGTTCATCTAAAATCACCTAGTTCCTCAATATCCGTAAAACAGGTAGCCTGTTTTAGTGCGTAAGCAGGTTACCTCAAATTGAAATCCCGAACTAGCAATTGGTTGATGTACATGATGATGGATGTGTATATTTGTGATCGGAGGCAAACGAACTATATTTACAGGACGGCTGAATGTGAGTACCCAGTGCCTTGCGTAGGTGGCTAATAAAAATGCATTTTTGGCTGAACGAGCCAATATTCTGGTGTGTGTGTTTTAAAAAAGCGCATCTGTCAGTTTTGAGAAATTTCTTTGATGTCAGTTTTTTATGAATGATGACGCTAATGTTAGTATTATATTATATGTATGTATGTATTTACAAGTATACAAGTATGTATGTCCTTTTATCCCTTTATTTATATGAGAAGGTTAATGGGTGTGAGTGAAGCAAGAGAGATTGTCACCCGTTCCAGGTAGTGATAGTCTCTGCCTATCCCGTTAAGAACGTAGAGACGTGAATATATGTATGTATGTTGTAGAAATTAAGAGATACATTACCTTTAGCAGTCTTTGTTACAGTTACTAGTTATTTAGTTTTGTGATGGTATTACTAAATGGAAAATAAATAAAAGCATATCATAAATACTGAAATATACACCTCAAATATAGCTAAACGTACAGCAAAGGTTAGGTTTGCGCTGGGACTGTATTATTTTGATATAATTCATACATTTTCGTATTATTTAATGTTCATTTAAATACTAGCTACTAAATTAGTTTTACGTATTACGTTATGTATTATTTATTAAAAACGTGTATTTACCTACTACAAAACACTTAAGACATTATACCTACAATTTATACCTAACACGGATTATCAAAACAAACACTAATACAAAATTTGATGCGCAATAAGGTTCCGACTCAGCTTTTCACGAATGAATCATGCAAAGTCAACGAATTGATACAAACATACATATCACGCATGTTTACCTGTAGGTGGGCAGAGATCCCCGTCTCACTGACAAACCACTTTCGCTTCATTGACACTCATACACGCTCGGTTGTTATAGGTACTTCTATGTCACGTTTCTTCAAAATGGCGTCTATCTGATTGTCATAATATGTCTTATTTGATTGCTCCTTATATGATTGTTCTTTCAATTCACTCACGTATATTCCTTTTGTCAATCTACTATAATTCATCCGCGTAACATGTCCAAACCATCGAAGCATGCCCTTTTCAATACTTATTAGTCACCATGTTCCTACAAACATATTATAACTACAAGCACTACATTTTATTACCACTTTTATGACTATTGAACTCAAATATAAACTAAAATAATTAGTTAAAGCAAAAAATTCTTTCACAAAAAAGGCGCGTAGGAGTCGGCTGTCAAAGTTTAATGTCATTGGATTAACGCATAAGGCAATGAGCACATCTCCGATGAGCCAACTGTAATGAGGTCGATCACCTCCTTGGTGGACATAGATCACTAGAACGCTATTTTGAGAGCGTAGCGTAATTTTAACTGGAAATTGAGTTTAGGTATTTAAATGGCGACCTTGAATGAAAATACCTATTGAATTCATAGTTTTGGACTAAAATAATAAGTCGGCAACTTTTTTAGCGGTGAGGTGATAAAGGGACTAGGGGTCAATGGTATCTATTAAGCAATAGACTAGTAATTATTCACCAACGTTCAATTTTAATTCTCTTACAATATAAAATAACACTATTTGTAATGATTTTTCGGGATTTTACTACATTTTTATTAGAATATACCAAGTTTCTGTCTACCCCGCACAGTACAACACTACACTGCACTTGCCCACATGTGTTTTTTATTTATTCGTGCAGTGGCATTGGAAATGAAGATGAAAACACGTACTTTTGGCATAACGTCAACGTTTCTTTGTCCCGAGACGCATTTAAGAAAGTTCAGTTCCTGCTAATAAACTAGTTTGTGCCCTTGGCTTTGCACGTGTTTGGGAGAAACTATAGATGCAAAGTGTGTATGCGGAGCATTGATGCCAATGTAGCGAAAGTTGTTTAGGACTTATTATAGCTTAAGCTATTAATAAAACTAAACATGTCCGTTTCATATGTAGAGGGGTAGATAGATATCATAGATCCAACGTTTTGCTTCATATATTTGTATACACATTTGGCGGTTATAAGTACTTGTATAATAATCCTAGTTGAATGTATGACACACAAAGACATACAGAAAAAGGATGACGTTAGAAGTACCTATAACCGCCGAGTGTGTACGAGGAAGTGTATGTAAATGAAGCGAAGAAGATTTGCTAAGGTCGGGTAAAATGGGGATATGTGATCTCTGCTTACCCCGCGTAGGAAAACGGGCGTGACATGTATTAAGGCCTAAATTTAACATAAGTAGTTAAAACTTCATGATCATTAACGTTTCAAGGGTAGTCAGAGGTTCAGGTGTCCATCTCCGCATTTGCGGAGGTATTGATTGAACCCAAACTTATGACTACCCCGCAAGGGTTAACACTTTCGTCGCCATGGTCCAAAAAAGTATATGTGGTGCCGGTCATTTTGACCCACCATGGCGACAAATGTGTTAATGGTCGTGAAAGCGTATCGTTATAATGGTCGTCAATTTTAGTATAAAATTATAAGTGAGTCTTTGACAGTCAGATAGACACCATATTGAAAAAGGGTGACGTTAGAAGTACCTATAACCACCGAGTGTGTTAGAGGTGTATGAGTGTCAATGAAGCGAAAGTCATTCAGGATCGGGACAGATGGGGATCCGTGATCTCTGCCTATCCCTCTACAGGGAAACGGGCGTGATGTGTATGTATGTATGTATGTGTTTATTCGTTCATACAAATAATAATTACGAATTTCTATACCGGCAAGGTTATTTAGAAGTTGTATGACCTAAGACGTCGGCCAGTATAATAAGACACCTCATAGCTTGTATGTACTACCGGGTTAGAGATCAACTTATACTGGTGATGGGTAGAGATGGGTATTTACGTGTGGTGTATTTACTTGTACATAGGTAGGTAAATGTTATAGTAAATATATAATTATAGTTACCCAAGTTTATTATGTCTTTTCTATGTCAATATAAACTCTTAAAAGTAATATCTTCTAGATAAAATTTAGAATAAAGTTTAGGTATAAAAGTTGTAAATGTGATGCAATAACAACATTACACTTACAACTGTATGAGGAAAACTAATATACAAACAAAACCACCCATTCAAAAACAATCCGTAAACCAGTATTTTCAAATGAAATGGCGTTAGATTAGTTTGATCTGTAACGTTGTTAGTAATAGGTATTTTAATAGACATACACTCCCACAACATTTCGTTGAATTAACTATTTATGAAAACAAAGACGTTCTCTCAATCGTCTTTTACAAAATCCAAAAAAATCTACTTTAATTACATTAATTTCTCATATTACTCGACATGAAGTATCATTCCAGTATTTACCAATTACGGCACACCCCATCCCTAAACCGAAACATTGTTTCTGTTTTGATTTAATTTGTTTATTATTCAGTTCGTATTCGTACGCGGTCGAGTGAAGTCGTGTTTCGAGCTAATTAAAACAAAGACTATTGTTCAACACGTTCATTTACGTAAATAGTGAATATTTATACGCGACTGTGAATTTAATAAGTGAATTTAATATTAAATACAGTGGTTAGGAAACGTCTGTTTAGGAATAAATGTGTTTTTTTATCATATTTATTTACGTTTTACATGTATATTTATACGTACGTATAACCGCCGAGTGTGTATGAGGAGCTGTATGAGTGTCAATGAAGCGAAAGTGATTTGTCAGGTCAGGTCTTACAGGGAATCAGGTGTGATGTGTATGTATGTATGTATATATGTTTGAATATTAATCTAAATATAATGAATGTATGTATGAAAGGAGGGTTACGAAAGGAATCTATAAAGCCAAAGTGGAAGGTAGAGTTGGACGGGGTAGGTGTAGAACTTATACAGATCAAATTGGAGACATTCTTCTCAAGGCGGGTGTAGCGTGAAGTTCAGAAGAGCATGTATGAGAAGGTTAATGGGTATGAGTGAAGCAAGAGATTTGTCACCCGTTCCAGGTGGCCTTATAGTCTCTGCCTGTATTAGAGATGTAGAGGCGAGAATATATGTATGTATGTATGTTAGTAACATATGAAAAACTTCACGACCAATATACCTTACGGCGTAGCTAGATGTACACGTGTCCATTTAACAAGTCGTAGGAGGCGACTAAGGGACTAGTTATACTACATACATATACATTCACGACCTTTAACACCTTTTAGGGTTGACAGAACATCGAAGACACTAATATTTCCTAGGTCATTTTTTAGCATGAATATTGGAGTTGTGATGTCATATAGAAGACGATCTCCGTGGCGCGATTGGTTACGCACCTGAACGCTAATCGTGAGGTCCCGTGTTCGATTCCCGGTGGAGGCAGAGTTAGGAACTACGCTTTTCTACTGCTTTCCAGTCTGGTCGTTGATTATATATGCTATATATGTATTTATCTATATTTAATAACGCAAAAGCGCCGTATACCGACCACTGATAGAATTGACTACGTAAATCACAATAAAGATAAAGAAAATGTTTAAAGTATAATAATATAAAACGTTCTTTAAAAAGATTACGATATTTACTTTCATAAAATCACAAAGAAAAATATCAAATTTGCCTTTTTCATACCTAAATCTGGTATCAAACTCAAAAAACTTGATTTATACCGAATGCACCGTTTACAGACCGGCTAACGCCTGACGTTCCTGATTCCGACCACTGAGGTGCCTGATTCCGACCAGCCGTATCTCGCCTGATAAAATACCTTCTATGCTCACAAAACGAAAGAAATCAAGCCTTTAATATAACCCCGTAATAAGTATGCTACCTGCTTGTAAATTTCTTAAAAAATTTTGATATTTTATTGTTGTTGACAAAGCAAATCATGCTGCGAATATTTCGTAGGTAAAATTTATTTGTTGCGGCCTTAACACATAGACCAGCGTCAGTACCAAAGTGGCGTAGTCCCTCTCTCATTATGAATTGACTTGATATGTAGGGTCGAGAAGAACATTCATTGCCGTAGACCTAAAAACCAGTTTTTTATGATGGTCATGGAGTGGAATTGAAACTAGAGCGTTGCATGGCGTAAGCAATTGTGGAACTCTTTTTGAAACATCCAGGTGGCTGACAAATAACACTCTTGTGAGAGCTGAAGGGCCTCATCTTTGTCACCTTCTCTTCTGCCAAACCGAACAGTCACTCCATACCTAAACTTATACTGTATTGCCCTTGTTCGCTTTCAAGGCAACAAAAGAGCTGGTATGAGACGGTGAATAGGCGTAAACGAAGCCAGAGAGATTGTCAGGATCGTTCAAGGTGACGATCGATAGTCTCTGCTAATCCCATGAGCAAAGCGTATGTTGATTATCATGAATGCTTTAGAAAGACAGGATAGTATGTCAGAATCTCTATAAGAAGTGAACGATCAGGAAGTGGAACAAGTAAAAAAGTGAGAATCTGGTATATTTGGCAAGTATGTTGACTAGATATGGTGAAGGTCATATAGAGCGGGGAAGAGACTGAAATAGGGAAATATGACAAACGGGGTTAAGATAGTTTGATGACTGGTTGAACCAGCGGGTTGGGAGTGGATTCAAAAACGCCGTTCTGGTTCCTACTTTTATATATGGTACTGAATGTTGGGTTTGGAAAAAGTATCACGGTAGCATAATGCAATACAGATCAGGTTCCTAACAAATTATGTACATAATAGAAGATTATGTGATAGGGTAAGGCAATAAATGAAAGCGTGAATGATGCCGTATTAAAGAAGATGATGAAAATATCAAAAAGAATGTTAAGGTTGTTTAGGCAAATGGAGAGGATGCATGAAAGCTAGGCTACGAAAATATTTACAAAACCTAGATTGGTAGCGCTGGATGAGGCAGGCCACGTAGAAGTTATGCTGATCTAAATATGATCTTCTCAAAGTGGGTTTACATAGGGAAAGGAACAGAAGACACGAGATCTTTATGAGGATCGTTCAAGGTGGCGAACAATAGCATATCCCTATACCGTTAGGGAAGTACAGGGGTTAATATATGTATATATATATATATATAATAGATGTATGCACTGAACACCTGAAACTAACACATGCAGACTGATCCATGTACTAAGAAACCAAGGTTCTTGAGTTGGACGGATACCGGTACATGGTGATTAAATCGTGTCCCGATTCCGATCAATCATATTATTTCGTAATAAAATTTTAACATATCTACATAATTTTAGTACTTTTTTACATTATTGACACTTGACTAATATAACAATATAGCAAAAAAGTAATTATATCTGTTTAAAATGACTAAATAGTAAGCATTCAAAACATTCAATGTTAGACGTAATGATACGTTTTGAGAATTAAAAGTCAAAGTTTAGACACTTTTTACAAAAAAACTATAATAGTTAGTATTGGTCGGATACAGGTCTTTAAAATAAGAATAGTCTTAAGAGTAAGAAAGTTAACATGAAATAATCTCAAAGCTCATCAAACAAATGAAAAATAGCTTTATTCCCAAAGTACGAAAATCCTGTATCCGACCAGAGTGGTCGGTATTCGGAACGTACTCATTTTATAGAGGACCAGATTCCGACCATTATTATTTGCTTGATATTTTGAATAAAATATGCAAATATTACTTGCTGATTGATATCGACGGTGCTCAACAAACCAATAAATGATATGATGCAAAAATACTACGAATTAAGCAAAGTTTTCTTCAAAATAATCCAGATCTTCGTTTACGCCGATTTATGTTTTTTTCGGATCCGATTTGTCAAAAAAAATTCCCTTGCGACGATTTCGGTCAAATGAGATATTTGCTGTTAACGTATCTAAACCAAATTTTGTCTTATAATGTAATATAAATTTATTATATATTATTATATATTATTATATATTATTATATATATTATTATATATTTATTATATATATTATTTATTATATATTATTTAAAAAAAAAAAAACTGTGGATCTGTTTGGACACTCGGTCAAAACAATTAGTGTTATTATTGACTTGTTGGCACCTTATCTGGCATCGGTTTTCAATGCCTCGATAGAATCAGGTTCGTACCCTGATTTAATGAAACTAAGTAGAGTAACACCGATATATAAGTCTGGTAGTACCTTGGACCCATCTAATTACCGTCCAATATCCGTGCTACCAGCATTAAGTAAAGTATACGAGAAAATCTTGTTAAA